>PVIC010003832.1:0-45832 GCA_004025085.1 Thryonomys swinderianus | reverse complement strand
TCGTACCTTAAAGCTCGGAAGTACAGGAAGAATTTGAAGGGATCATTTTGCTAACAGCCAAGAGACAAAGGGGACGGGTGGGGGGGGAGCCCGTGGGGACAACTGCCACCCTAGTGCAGTGACACGGGGGCCGTTCTTTGTCCTGCTGCCACCGCGTCTTCACAGTGCCGGTCACACAATACTCATCCCTGCTGAGACAAACTGCTTTGCCGGCCCCCACGCCTTCACGCAGGACGGTCCCGAGTGGACATGCGGAAAATCCAACTAGTTTCTGTCCGTGAATGGAGCCAAGGAGCCTAAGTGGAACTCACGAGCAAAGCCTCCACGGGGTGCGCCATCCCTGCATTGTCTTCAGGTGCAGAAGGAGCCTCAAGCCATGGCCCGCTCCGGCTCCCGCTGTCTGTGCCTCACCAGCCGCAGCCCTCGCTCATTCTGTGGGCCTGGGCTGTCTGGCACGTGCTCGGAGGGGTGAACACCGACGGGTCTTTGATGCCCAGTCGGACGTCGAAAAACCGCGTGGACAGGACCACACTGTAATTTTGGATGAAGGTTTCCTGGACAGGATAACAATCCTTGGCTGTATAGACACCGATCCAGGTTTCATCTGCGAGAGAAAAAGAAAGTGACTTCTTCTTAGAGACAGGCAAAGTGCCGGTAAGGTTTTCTCCTCCGGTGGTTAAATGAACATCACATGAAATGTACCACTTAGATTTAAGTACACAATTTGGAAACATGAAGTACCTTCAGATTGGTGTAAAGTATCACTGCAGTCTCCCCTCGAGAACTTTTTCATTTTCCCCAACTGAGAATTATAGCTATTAAGCAATAATTTCCCATCTTCCTCTCCCCCTGGTTCATGCTACCGTCTCTCTATACGAGCAGGGTCAGACACCATGTGTCTTTTGTGACTGCTCTATTTCTTTTAATATAATGTCATCAGGATTTATTTGTGCTGTAGCATATGCCAGAGTTTGCTTCCATTTTAAGGCTGACTCGTATTTGACTGTGTGTACAGACCACGTTTTATTTATCCACTGATCTACTGATGAACATGTGGGTTATTTCAAACTTTTGTCCACTGGGAATAATATCACTAAGAACGTGGTGTTAAAATATATTTGAATCCCAGCCATCACTTCTTTAAGGTATATATCTAGAACCGGAATTGGAGACCATGTGGTGATCTTATGTTTGGGGGAAGATGCCAGATTGTTTCCCATGACACAAATGCCTGTGCATTTGAGACGGTCTCAGAATTACAGGGGAGAGGTTCCCATAAAAGCAGGCCGGTTTGACACTCAGGATAATGGAGAAGATCTGGCCACTGCAATTTCGGAAGTGATGTGGGAGGAGGAAAAGGCAGCACCCGATTCAGATATGTACCTTGGAAAGATGCCTGACCATGCAACAAACCACAGGGTGTTCGTAAACATTCAAAACCCAAGGCTAAGTCCAACAGGGCCAGAGGGGCAGAAAAGTGTGCAGGGAGTGTGGACATTTAAATGGGCTTTCAGCTACGAAGTTAAGCCTATCATGTTCCGATCAACTCCCTTTCTTAAGCGACGTAACTTCCCCTCCACCCCCCCCCCCACACACACCAATACCCCGCTCTTCAGCTCTGGCCGTTCCGGATCTTACAGGTTCTCGCTGACTTCCTGTTGGACCACTCCTGGACAGTGATCTGCTCCTGGGGGCCCCCAATCGAGTACTGGTCTTCAAAGGTGGAGTTGTCCGGAATGTCAAGGGGATCCCAGGATTCCGTCAGCGGGATCTTTGAGCACTGCTTGGTGGCTTGTTCGATCTGGAACATTACTCCATCCTTATAGAGCAAAATATATTCAAATAATCTGGAAGAGACATTAAAAGGAAATAGTTTGGGACTTTTATGTTTCAATTGTCATGTTCTGTACCACTGTAAAATCCAAAAGCCTTTGACAGGAAATACTTGAAAATGAATTGAAAAAGATTCGCTTGCTAAGCATTCATTGACTTATTTATAAACAATATTTTTGCCCAACAACCTGAATAAGAACTAACTAAATTTCAAAAAGGAATATTCACAGGACAAATTCTTACCAGTGACCTATTACATTGCAGACACTTGGCTCAGGATGCGAACACCGGGAAGACACGAATCTGAATCCACAGCTGTTTGTGACCTTCCCATGAGTCACAAGGTGCATGGAACGATTTCCAACCATTTTGGTTGAATTTTTGTTATAGCACTCAATCAAGAAATTATAGGGTTGCATTGGATGTAAAGCAAAAACATGGCATGGATGGGAAGGGTGGCTACCTCACTGCCTTAAGGGCCCCTCATTGGTGAGAAAGGAGCTTTGTGGCACAGAGCTGCACAGAACACAGGTGCTCTTCATGTTCCGAAGGAGACTGTGACAGCAAGGACCATGTTTGAGGAGCCCCTGGATCCACTGGCTGCACTAAGCTGATTTCGCCTACCAGCTCTCAGCCAGCTCTCTTGACCTTCTGTGCAGAGAGAGACAAGAGACAGAGACAGAGAGAGTCTGGAGCTGCTGGAGCCCAGCATGTGGGCCCACATTTCAGTGTCTGTCCAAAACTCGGGCCGTGCGCCAGCTGAGCAGAGTGGATGTGGCAGCCTCATCTCTAAAAAAGTAAAATTCCCAACAAGATGTGAGTGAGGAGAGCCTGGAGAAGAGCTTTTCACAAACAAATGAAGATGGGCCACAGTGGACAGGGTGTAGTTTGGTGGGAGGAGCCCTGCCCGGCAGGCAAGGACCCTGTCTGTCCCCCAGCACCAGAAACAAAACAAAAGATGCTAGCAAAGGACCTGTGCTTTGCGACTCGAGCATTCCTGGAGGATGTGTGCTCGTTGTTCCAACTCAGAGCTTAAAACTTGTTTTTTCCAGAAAAAAAAATTATAAACCATAACTATCTGTGTGGTCAAAAAATACCACTACTAGTGTTATGTTTGGGTTTCCATGAGCTAGTGTGGAGGTATGAACATCATGTTATTTATTCACTAAGATAAAGACTGCTTAGTCCAGAAAAGATAAGAAGTGATTTACTACAGCAACAACAAAAACAATCACAGTAAGCTTGAAAGGTGGTCGTGGTCATCAATGCAGAAAGAAATGCAAAAATGCACTCTGTGTGCGATTGCTCAAACATCGTGTTAATCTCTCAACATGCGCAGAGACTCCACAGGGGTCTGTGCAAATCCATAGGAGCTCGGCGTTGGACAGTCACTGTTTCCTCACAGCCAGTTAAGTTCCTGACACATCAGAGTCTAAACATTCACTAAAGAAGCTGGGCGTGTAATCCCAGCACTCAGGAGGCAGAGGCAGGAGGATCGCTGCAAGTTGGAGTCTTGCCTGGGCTACATAGTGAGTTCAGAGCCAGCCTGAACTACCCTGCCTCAAACAAAACTAAACAAAGCAAAACAAAACAAAAACATTCATTGAAGGAATACAAAAACATTAATGGTAGCTTTTAGAACTCAGTCCATTCCCAAATGTGGGAATCAGTGCTCATATGCACATTCCATTCTGAGATACTCTTGATGACATGTGGGCACCCTAAACACCTATACTATACACCTGCAGCAGTGCAGAGGTGCATCTACTCTTCCCCTCCTCACCAATAGCATCCCATGCCTCCCCTAGTCCTTGGGGCCTGGGCTGGAGGAAAGTTACTCTTCCTTTCCAGTGATACTCTAGCCATGTGCTTCTCAAAGCAAAGACCACTTCCTACAGGATATGCAGATATATGCAGAAGGGACAGGGGTCTTCTGGGACAGACATTCTTGTGTCTCTGGAACAGAAGTGGACAAGTGATTCCCCTGGAGTAAAGCAGGGAAACACTAACAAGCTGGGCTTCCATTGGCTGCTCATTTCCCAGAGACACTTCCTGAGGTGCTTGGAAAGGCCTCTTTAGTTATAGTAAGCTGCTTTTGTTCTCATTAGCCTCCGATCTTAGCTTGAAACTTTTCATGGTACTTATGAGCAGTATGCATTTTGAATAGAGTTGATGCCAGGACACCAAGCAGAGCCTCACATAACAGCTGTATCTTATCTTTCCATAATAGGCAACTTATAAGGAGAAAGGGTTTATTGTGGCTCATGATCTCAGGGATTTCAGTCCCCAATCATTTGATCCATTGCTTTGGAGGGCAAGGAAGAACATCACAGTAAAAACAAGTGATAGAGGCAGTTGTTTACTTCATGGTAGCCAGGAAGCAAAGAGAGAAGGGGCCAATGTCCAGTATCACCTACAAGGCCACGCCCCGCCCCAAATGACCTCACTTCCTCCCACCAGGCTCCACTTCCTCCCATGAAGCTCTACCTCTTAAAGGTGCCATCACCTTCCAGGAGCACCATGGGCTATAATCAAGTCTTCAACCCATGTCCCTCTAGAGGGTACTCATGATCCAAAATATAGCAAACTGCCTGGCAGCTGTTCTGGGAAAGTCCAGCTTGACCCTCTGTAGTAGCCATGCTTGGCCTTCTGTACCTGCAGCGAAAGGGAAGAGGCAACAGGAAAGGAATTCTGTGACCATCATGGTTCTCTTGAGGCCAGTATGGTTATACCCAGAGGTAAAGTTAAGTTTAACCTGAGAATTGCAGACTCAGAACTGTCATCACAAAATGTAAACAATGGTTAAGCCTGGGAGGTCACCCAGGGAACCGTCATGGTGGGCTGTGTCATTCTCTGATTCTGAAATTGAATTGTTTTAAAAAAGAGAACACCTTCTATAGTAAAGTTAATTTGACTGTGTTGCATAAGTGAAACTGAAAACTATCATTTCAGACAAAACAAATAGAATCATGTCACCCATTTAAAAAAAAATCCCATACGGATGCACATGCAAACGCCATCTGGCTATAAATTTTAGGGGAGATTTTAATGATGCTGTAGTGGCCTGTATGTTTGTGCGAATAGCTAAGATATAAGTTTCCCCAACACAAATAGGACCCAGTTGCAGCTGAACGGCAGGGGACAGAAGGTCAAAGGCATCAGTGGGCTCAGGGGTCATGACTCATCCTTGCTGGGATGTGGGACGGGTCACATCCTTATACCCAGAGGCTGGCAGGATCGAACTTGGCTCTGATGTAGAGGAAGTTGGGAGGATGAGTCATAAAGTGCACCCTTGGGGTATGTTCAGGCAAAGCAGGTGCTGGAGTGTGCAGAGAGGACAGGCAGGCAGACAATCCTGTGTCTATACCCACAGGAAAACTGTTTCCTTGCTAGCCAGACATCAAAGGTCCCTGGCAGAGTGGCAAGAGCCCCCCAGAGGCACAATTTCCACCTTAGCTCCAAACAGGATCACGGGATTCAGGCCCGGGGTCAGATGGCCCCACTCTCTGAAGTTACTGGTCACTCACCATCTGAGGCAAGAGATTTTCTTTGCTTTTAACAAACTTCCCAGGCTGCACTGATAATTCCTGAAAACCCATTTCTTCAACAGCAGTCTCTCCTATCCTCACCTCTTCTCAGCATTGAAAACCTGCATAAGTTTTATTTCTTGTGAAAACAGAAGCTGATGAATGTTCCTTGTATGAAATCAACTCAGTCAACACTGAAAAGAAATAGAAAGTAAAAGTGGCCCAGAAACCCTTGAATGGTTATGTCCGTCTATAACACACAGCTTTCTAGGAGGCTGAGGGAGAAGGATCACAAATTTGATCCTAGATCGAACAGCATAGTGACAAGGAAACTCTATCTCAAACTAAAAAATAGACTGAGAATGTAGCTCAGAGCAAAGGCTTTGGATTCAATCCTCAGTATGGCAAAAACAAAAAGTCTATGCATATGACTAGATATGTATTCTTCTAGTGTTCTCTTTATGTACATTCTGATTTTTAGTTACAACTTTTACTTGCAAAAATGCTTATAAATTTGTTATCATAACCATTTTAAGTGTAGACTTCAATAGCATGAAGTGTATTCATACTGTGTAACCAATCTTCAGAACTCTAGAAGTCTTAGAACTTAAAGAAGATGCTCCAGCCCTAGTAACCACTCTTCTACTTTCTGGCTGAAACTGAGAATTCTAGGAGCTTCATGTGAGCGGCATCATGCAGGATGTACCTTCTCTTGACTGGTTAATTTCACTTAACCTAATGTCCTTTAGGTATATCCAGAATCTCCTTCTATTTCAAGGCCAATATACCAGTGTATGTATGCACCCCATTGCTTTTAACCGTTCCTACTGTGATGTCTACTCAGATTGCTCCTGTGTTTTGATTATTAGGAGCATCCCTGCAATCACAATGGTGGTATGATAGGATGCTGATGTTTATATGTGTAGTACACACATATAACAAACACAAGTCAATCTTATTAAATTGTTCTCTGATCTGCATTTTGAAGATGAAAATTTCCCCTTAATATCCTCCCAAGAAAAAAACCAGAGATACCTGGTTTCCACAAAACCAGGATTATGGAATAATTTGTATATGACTTGTTATGAAATATTTTAAATATTGAAAGATTGGTATAATAATTAGCCCTGTATTTACTAACCACACCCAACAACTGTTTGCATTTTGCTTTTTGTTTTACCTGCTTTCTAAATGTTTCCAAGTCTATGGTTTCATGGCGGATCTTTTTTGTCCAGAGAACGTAACTCACTTGGATTGAGAGGCTCTGCAGCGCTCACAGTTCATTTGGAACAAGCCCGTCCCCTGCGGGGTTTTGTCTGTGGATGGATGAATTCCTTTTTTTTTTTTTTTTTTTTTTGACACAGGGTCTCGCCTTGTAGTTCAGGCTGGCCCTGAGCTCACTATGGAGCCCAGGCCAGCCTCAAACTCAGCAATCCTCCTGTCTCTGCCTCCCTAGTGCTGGGATTACAGGTGTGAGCCACCAAACCAGGCACTGTGGTATGTGCTATTGATTACTGGTGGGCGTGAGTCACCACACTCAGCATTGTTGTATGTGGTTACTGGGTATTGAACTCAGGACCTTGCGCTTGTGAGGCAGGAGCAGGAACCACTGAGCTAAATCTCCGGCCCTGAATGAATTCTTAGGCTCATCGGTTATGGTTTATCCTCAAGTTAGGAGCTTTATAATTCCCCTCTTGGATTTAATTTTATTATTTGAATATGTAAAACGTTTCATGTATAAAACTCAAATGATTTTAAAAAGCACATTGGGGGGAGTCTCCCTCCCTTCCCAATCTGCCTCTCTATTTTCAACGCATCTGACACTTTTGATCAGCTTCCATTTGATTTTTCTTGAGTGTATTTTAACAAAAAACATCAACAGTTATGTATATGGATCCCTTCTTATTTTCTTGAGTTTATTTTAACAAAAAACATCAACAGTTATGTATATGGATCCCTTCTTATTTTTCCTGTGGTACATGGCATTGAACTCAGTGCCTTGGGATGGAGCCAAGTCCTCAGCTCTTAATTTTTTTTAAGTTTATTTTTCTAAGTTTTTAAAGTTTTTTTTTTTAAGTTTTTTCCTAAGTTTCCCAGCCCGAGTTTAAACTTACAGTCCTGCCTTGGTCTCCCAGGATGCTGGCATTACAGGCATATGTGATTAGATGTATGGATTCATAGTTCTTGCTTCTTTTAAAATCTTTTTTTTACATAAAAGGGTGCATGTTATATATGCTTTTTCTGCACCTTCCTTTTCTATCCTCTATTAACACTTAGAGAATGTCTGTCTTCTTTATGATTATATAATAGAATTTTTCAGTTAATATCCTCAGTTATTTAGCCAGACTCCTACGGATGGGCATTGCATTGTTTCCCTTTTTCTGATGCTAACAAAAATTCAAATGGATAACCCTTGTATTGTACTATTCAGACGTGTATGCAAATACTAAATATTGAAAGAAAAAGGAAGTTCAAAAGGTAGAAATATTTATGATTCTGTTAAAAATATGACCAGATATCCTTTCACTTGGCTGTATTATTTTGTTTTCCCACCAATAATGTGAGACTGCGCACTTCTTTATGGTACTGCCAGCATAGTACACTGCCACACTTGGACTTGTGCGCATGCGCTACGTGAACTTTCATTTTCAATAGGTTTGAGTATTTGTCTAGAATGTTTTCTAAGTATAATATATTTATAGTAGACTGTAGAATCTAGTATAGAGTTCAAGAAATGGTATAAAGTGCCCAATATGAGGAGTCCCTATCTGCTTAAGCTGAGGTCTCTTCCCACCTCCACACAGCAGATTTGTTTTAATTCATTTTCACTCATGATGACTGATAAAATTTTCCTACGGTGAAGCACAATGGACTTGAATTTATCTAAGAACTGACTTCATGTCTCCTGTATATGAAGGCTTAAGTTTTATCTTCCAATTTTTCTACAGCTTATTAATTAGTTTCTTGTGTCTGTTATCAACTGCAGACATTTTCTCTGCCATTTTTAACTAATTACATTCTTTTTTTTTACAGTGTAAAGGACTCTAGTTTTCTTCAAACCAAAGTTGCTTTATCTCTTTGTGTCATTCCCTCAAAATAATTTTATTCTCAGGTTACTTAAGAATGCACCCATGTTTTCTAGTATCGGTGTATTTATCTTATTAACCGGATCACTAGAGCATTTGGAGCTTATTTTTATGGATAGTGTGAAGTAAAAAATCAGTTTTATCTTCTCCAGTTGTTGCAATTCCTTTGTTTAAAAGGTTTGCATTTTCCCCAATTATTTAAGACTTCACCTCAGCGTATATTTAATGTTCAGATGTCCATGGATCTAATTCAGGCATCTCTATTTCAACCCAATGTATTGCTTTTTATGCACCAGGATCACACTGCTCCATTTAGAGAGAATAGAAGAACAATAGGCTTCACTATCTGGTCAGCTTTACTATATTTGTTTTTTTCATTTCCAGGATTTTCCTACATATTTAGGATTTAAAATTTTTCATATAGAATTTGTAATAAACAAATTTAGCTTAAAATCACAACTTCTTGCATTTTTATTTCATTTGAGTTAAAGTTATAGATCAGTGATGAAAGATCTTTTGTATCTTTGTTATGTTGAAAGATCACGTTCCCTCTTCTCTCCCCAAAAATCCTGTCAGTTTTTGTGTTAGGAATACTTACACACATACTTTTTCTGTGTAAGTTTTACACAAGTCCTTTAAATTTACCCCAGAATAGTTTAGCTTTTGTTGCTGTTGCTGATTTTAATCTCTTTCCACTTAAATGTAACAGGTCACAGTATTTACGAAGACTGTTGATTTTTTTCATGTTGATACAACTACATTACTGGATTTATTATTGTTGGAATTAATTTGCTTTGGGCTCCTCTGGGTTTTCAAGGGTAACTGCATCTACACTGTGTTGGGAAAAAATGCTTAACATACACAGTGCAAAGGAGGAAGTTTATTCTGGTTCATAGCTACAGAGGATTCAGTCCATGGTCAGCTGACTGCAAGGTTGAAGCATCAAGGTGGAAGGGCACAGCGAAAGAAATGCTTACTTCATTGGTGTCAGGAAGCAGAGAGAGGAAACATGGAGAGGGAAAGAGGCAAAAGTAGACTCCAGTGACCTATTCCCTCCAGTGAGGCCCTGACACCTAGTGGCCCTTTCTGCTACAAACCCATCTAGAAAAATCCAGAACAATTCTTTTTAATACAGCAGAGGAAATGGACAACCTTCCCTTGCCCTTAGCTTAATGAGAAAATGGATATGGATTCAGTGTTAGACTGTGTAAATCATGTAGTGTTAAGAGAGCACCCACTAGTCCCAACTACATCCTCTATGTCAATAATGCTTTTGAAATTTTTGAATTTCCTTTCTAGCTCATTAAGGACATGACTACACAATTACTTCTATAGATCTTTTTGGATTTGATAAAACTGAACTATACTTGCATTCCTAGAATTCCCTTGATCATAAAGCATTATATTGGAAATGTGATACTGGACATGTAAAACTTGATCTATTTTGTAACAAAGAATGGTTAAGTTATGCAAGTGAATTGGGAAAATGAAGGGACCTTCACTGAGTGATATGGCCAATATCTTCACAGCAGATCTAACAGGCATCACCATCCTTTCCTCCTCGCCTGTCTCTCAGTTAGAGACAAAGTCATGTAGCTCATGTTTTGGTTGCTCTTGGAGCTAGGATATAACTATTTCTGGCCTTGACTATCTAAGGAAAAGTCTGCAGGCAGAGGGCCTCCTCTGGAGATCTATCCTCTCTCAAATAAGTCATCTGGAAATTTTTCCTCTCTCTTTTCTCATTGTATTTTCCTCACTATCTATTTCTGAATATAAGTGGATAATTACACGATGTCTGGAGCAATGACAGCAACTTGGCACTATGAGGCAACAAGTCAGTGTGCCACTTGGTAATTAAGAAACAACACTCTAAGACCAGAGAAGCAGTGAGTTAAAAGCCTGGGGATTTGAAACTGTTCGGTGAAACCTTGAAACATGCATCAAAATAATTTAAGAAGTATTGAAAGAAGTAAAAAAAACTATTTGATTCCTAACAATAAGCCTGTGAAGGTATGCCCTTCCAGAGTTAGCCAGACCCAGACACTTGGCTAATCTGGAGACTATCCCAGTAATTGGCAAACTGACCTCTTTCTGCCTTGATGGCCAAGAAGCAATTGTTCTTCAGTCCTGAATTGGGTTGTCAGGAACAAAAGTGCCTAATGTACAGTTTCCAGACTGGCAAGTTCATCTGGCTGACATGTCATTAGTATTTTTATTTTTTAACAGATAAGAAATGGGAGCCTCACAGCATAAACTGGTAGTAAATAATGAGGCTGGGATTAGACCCAAGGTCTAATCAACAGTGTCATTCTAATCCTCTCTGCCCAGGTCCCTTCCCTCTCTCCACAGGGCAGCTTTTCCTATCCATGGAGAACTGTCTGGCTATCCAAAATATATTAAATTACAGCAAAGGGAGTGGGCAAAAATATTACATTGTGATTACAAAAGGACTTTGGCTTATAAGAAAGATATTGGTCAAATTTTGGATTTGTTTAATGCACAATATAATAGATTAGTAATGCGTACTGGACTTCTGACCCTCAGGAGGAAAAACTGAGCTGCAGCCACTTGTTCTTCTGGCATACACTGCATTCAAGTCACACCCTACAGTAATTATGACGCATAGAATAGGAAAACACTTTCAAAATTATGGTGTTAGACACCAACTCATTGTGCACAACAATGCCAATAGCACACAACAGAAACAGCTAAATTGCTTGAGAATGCAACATGAGGAAAAGAAAAATGGAAGAATAATTATGTGTGCAACTTAAGAAGCTATAAGGTGATGGGTCTTCACCAGTTGGACTCTGCATCAAAAAGAGCAAAACAGTGCTCAAGAGATGGAAGAAGGTTTTTTTAAAAAATATATCCAGATGAATGCTGGACGTGGTGGCTCACGCCTGTAATCCCAGCACTCGGGAGGCAGGGACAGGAGGATTGCTGAGTTCACGGTGGCTTGCCTGGGCACCATAGTGAGCTCAGGGCCAGCCTGAACTACAACGCAAGACCCTGTCTCAAAAAGAAAAAAGAAAATATATAATATATATATATATATATATATATGTATGTATGTATGTATGTATATCCAGATGGATATCGGAGATATGTAAGCATGTATTCTTTCATCTGATGAAAGATAAATTTTCATGAAACAATACTTCAAGATGAATTTTATTTCACATGGAGGACCCTCCTTAGTACAGAGATGCCCATGTTACCATATGGCCTGGTGGTTTCTAGGCTATATTAGAGGTAGTTCCGAGGGTGGGGAGGCAAGAGCGTGGAGTCATTCTGTGCTTTCAGCAGAAACATGTCAGTTCCATCTGAAATAGCTACTCACCTTCTAGCTAACACTAAGTGCTAGTCAATAAATCTTGTGTTTCAACTTTTATTGGGATTTGGGATTGACCATGTTTATTAGTGAAGAATATCATTGTCAAAGTAAAAAATGCAGTGAAGGTTGTGTAAAACCAACAAAATACAGTGACATAAGAGGTACTATTTTAAATTTAGGGGAAAATCAAGTATTAAAAGACAAGAGACCTGAAGGACAAACGTAAGAGACCCAAACAATGCAACAGAAAGACACTCTACCAGGAGCAATGAGACAGAGTAAAAATTGCAGAAATACAGGGCGAAGGGGCTATAGCTGAGGGGTAAAGCACTTGCCTAGCATGTACAAACTTCTCGATTTAATTCTCAGCACTGAAAAAAAAAGGATGGAAAGAAAGAAAGGAAGGAAGGAAGGAAGGAAGGAAGGAAGGAAGGAAGGAAGGAAGGAAGGAAGGAAGGAAGGAAGAAAAGAAAGAAAGAAAGAAAGAAAGAAAGAAAGAAAGAAAGAAAGAAAGAAAGAAAGAAAGAAAGAAAGAAAGAGAAAGAAAGAAAGAAAAAAGAAAGGAGGAAAGAAGAAAAGAAGGAAAGATGGAAGGATGGAAGGAAGGAAGGAAGGAAGGAAGGAAGGAAGGAAGGAAGGAAGGAAAAGAAGAGAAGGGAAAAGAAAAGAAACTAGAGTAGAAGAAATTTCTGCAGAGTTAGGTATAGCTTAGAGACATTAATAAAATAATAGAAACAACCTACACATCTTGCCGCAGAAAAAAATATGAAAACTAAACCAAAATGAGTTTGCTACCAGACTTGTCTTATAGATGTCTCAATGTAATAAATGATCTAAGCAAAAAAGAAAAAAAAGATCACTTTCATCTAATGAATTATATGTCACCCTAAAATTATCATTCTATAAAATAGGAGTAAGGAGACATTCTCAGACACTAGAAGTTTCTGAAAGTTCACAACCCTAGTATTCTTTCTGAAGTGAAGTAATTAAATAAATTCTTCAGCGGACTGAAATAAGAATCAAAATAAAGGCCTCATGCAAATAACAACATTGGTATGAAAGAAATTTTAGTGAACAATAAAAATAATAAAAAATGGTTTATGTTCATTCTTTAACAGAAGATATGTAGTAAACTTCCTTGGAAATGTGTGCACATACACACACTATAAAAATTCCTCTACATTTTACCAAGTGAAGTTGACCTTTTAGAAGTTTGATTCGGAATCATGGAAGAAGGAAAAAGTACAAATCAACAAGTCCTTTCACCATGCTAACTGGAGCCTAAATAAACACTGGTTCTGTGCAAAAGGAACTATGTTCTGATGTCAGAAAAGTAGATTCTCATGCTACATTGTGTAATTTCTTAAGGGATCCAAGTAATCAACCAGACTCTACCTGAAACAAGGCTGGCAGAAACATCATTGCTCTCAAGTACATGTGACAAAGTGGCCAGACAGGTAGAGGGCTCAATTCTGAGGCAGAGTGACTCCTGCATGGGCAAGAAACATACCACCGAGAACACAGCACTTGGTGTGGCATTCCATTGGATATCAAGTGTGGGGAGGCTCTCTTCCCAGAATCCTCTGCTCCCAAAGAGAGTAGGTTGATAGCATCATCCACTGGTCCATTGTTCTGCATCTCCTGAAGTCGGAGGCAGTACTGTCTCCCGCTTTTGCTACATTTGCCATCTCTGCCTCCACATTTCAACCAAAATCCCTCTGCCAAGCTTTGTCTTGGGGACTCTGACAGTTTCACTGTGGCTTGGACATCTTCAGAAGCAGGTTTGTTTGTCTCTGTTCAGATGCCCTCATTCATCAGCATCGTGGGGAGGAATTCTGGGGAGAAGGCCTAAGAATCTAGAGCATCCTAAAGGTATTTCAGTCAGGGGTTGAAAGGCAATGTTTTAGAAGCTGTAGCATCAGTGCAGATGGCCTGGCTCACCAGTCTTCCTTGCAAGGATTTCCTTCATTTTATTTTTCTGGTGCCAGATATCCAACTCAGGGACCCTCTACATGCTAGGAAAGGGTGATGCCGCTGAGCTATGGCTCCATCCCGCTGCGAGTATTTTCAGACACCCTTAGAGGTCCTTGCACTTGCCATGACTGTGCCAGATGCCTCACTGATGAGTTTGCTTAAGTCCTGCTTCACAAGCTAGGTTTTACCTGTAGCTGACAGTGCTGCATCAGACCGTGAACCCGACATGCCCGCTGGCCCTGCGCCGCCACCTTCCCGTCAGTCAGCGTCTTCGCTGGAAACTTCTGAGACACTCAAAGCATCTGGCAGTGCTTAGGGGGTTAGTTCGGTGGCTTTTATGGAGCAAGCTTCAGGCTCTTACTCATCAGCAGATCCCACTCTGCAATTCTCCCAGGAGACCCAACTGGAACCACAACAAGAGCAGCCTCCCGTGAAGAGGACGGGCTCATCCAAGACACCACAGCCTTTTCTGTCCAGAGGCAGCTGCACTCTTCTCTTGGGCCATCCGTGCTAAGAGTTTCTCCTTTCCTAGCAGCCTGCGTGCAAGCTGGGCCCCCTGAGAGGAGTCTGATGCTTCTGTGCATGCTCCGATCGTTCTAAGAGGCACTGCTTCTAAGAGAACTGTGGTACAGGAAACCTCCAGTGCCTCCAGTGGTGGAAATTCTCTGACAGAGAGATGGAGGAGCAAGGAGCCATTGAGGGCAGCACTGGACGGGAGACCAGCCTGAGAGCACTTGTGGAAAAGAGCCGGGGAGGCCCATCTCCAGAGGTCGGAGTCTGCACTTCCGGTGCGGCTCCACTACGAACTTGCGCGAATAGCTTTTGAGGTATAGGTAGACATGGAATTCACTGTCCAAACTTATCCTCACCTAAGGAGATTGATAGTGTATTGTATGAGTGAGTAATAAAGCATAAAGGCCTTCCACAAGTCAACGAATCTCTTTAAAATATATAATGATGAGGAAGAACAATAGAAAATAAAATGTAGACTACTTGGAATGAGAAAGGGTATCAGTAGATAAGATGAAGTTAAGAGTTAAGAAAATATGTACAAACTTCTGACTATATGTTTTGTTATTTATGTTTGTGATACTCGGGTTGAATCCAGGGCCTTCACAATGAGATGCAGACTCAGCCCTTTATTATTATTTATTTTGAGATGAGGTCTTGGTGAGTGACCCAGAGAATCAAACTTGTGATCCCCCCGTCTCAACTTCCCAGAGAGCTAGAGTTACAGCCATGTGTCACCATGCCCAGTTAATTATAAGTGTTATAATCCTGATGAAATGGATGATTTTCTAGGAAAATATAAATAGCTGAAACTGACCACAAATGAAGCGAAAGGTTAAGTGGACCAATAGCCAAAGAAAATCTCACAATGGCCTAAAGGTATCTCACATGATCTTTGAACTTAAAAAGAGACCAAAGAGTAACTTTCCCCAAATGCGTAGAGTCCAAATGTTTTCGCTAGTTTTCCCCCAATGTCAGTGCTACAGAGCAGTGAAAAATGCAGCTTTGTTTGGTGAAAATATCTGATAAATGAGGCACAGTGGTACAAATCTGTAACCCCATTATTTGGGAGGCTGAAGCAGGAGGATACAAGTTCAAAGCCAGATTGTACTACAGAGTGAAATCTTGCTTCAAACAAACAAACCAAACCAACAAACAAATCCTGATATGAAAATACAGAAGGCATGAAAATAAATGTTACAGAGCAAGTTAAATTGGGCTATAGATTAGAAAACAATTCTTGAAATATTAACATATCAAATCAAGTTACATTATTCAAAGAATAATACATAGTGATAAATAAGAATTTATTTCAGGGATGCAAAGATAAGTTAATATGAGGCAGTCCATTAGTCCAAGTCACTAAGCTGGTATGGTTTCATCCACCCAGATTAGAATTTGTTCTTCATAAATAAGGTCAGAGGGCTATTTGCTAAACATCGTGGAGTATATTTGTTGACAAGTGACCTGTGAAAGTCATCACTGAAATATGAGGGGCCCAAAATATGATAGCAAGAAGTACACCCAAAAAGTGTGATATCTTGAGGTGTGCCATTCTGAGCCATCATTTTTTTCTTTATCATACTGGAAATCACTATAAATAATTAGACTCCTTATAGGTGTAAACTAAAGAAACATGAACACTCATGTTTCTGTGGGAGAACTACCAGCTCTAGCTATAGGTATCTTCCTGAAAAGCAGTTTAATTAGAATTGTCAAACACTAAAAAATATCCAAATGCTTTCCTGTTCTTTTATCTAGAAATTTATCCAAAATAAAATAAAATATGTGCATATATATTACACACAAACAAAGCCCATCTATTTCATTGTCTTTATATTAGTACAATTAGGAAAGAAAAATTATGGTCCCATAGAAAAGATTGCTTAAAGAAATTATATCTATTGTTGGGCCGGAGGGTTAGCTCAGTGGTTCCGGCACCTGCCTCACAAGCGCAAGGTCCTGAGTTCGATCCCCGGTAACCACATATAATGCTGGGCGTGGAGACACGCCTACCAACAATCAACACCACATACCACAATGCCGGTCGTGGTGGCTCACGCCTGTAATCCCTTCACTCGGGAGGCAGAGACAGGAGGATTGCTGAGTTCGCGGCGGCTTGCCTGGGCACCATAGTGAGCTCAGGGCCAGCCTGAACTACAAAGCGAGACCCTGTCTCAAAAAGCAAAAAAAAAAAAAAAAAAAAAGAAATTATATCTATTGTTAACTTGAACATTATATAATCTTTAAAAATAATTAAAATGATTATTTAGAAGCACAAAAATATTTACAATGTTTCGTTAAATTAAAAAATTGCATAGCATGTTTATAATTCAATTTTAAAAGTACATATATAAGAATAGGGGAAAAAATCTAGAAACAGAGTAGTCATTGCTGGATAGGATTATGAGTACACTTTATTTTGGTTTTCAGTGATCTAGATTTTCCACCAGGAACACAGAATAATGGTAACACAAAATGCATATACTGATCCTTATACTTTATGTATAATGTGCTCACGTATTTACTAAGATGTATCATGTGTCTAGAACTGTTAGCCACTAGGTGATTTTATCGGTAAACAAGATCAATAAAGTTCTCTTCTCACTTCAAGGAAGACAGAACACAGAGAACAGAGGAGCTGGTTGATGAGATAATGTCAGGTGGGGTCCTGAGGAGCAGCATCAGATCCAGAGAGAGCCAGCCGTGTGGGGTGGTCCCACACCCTCCTCTGGGGAGCTGATTGGTAAGAGTCGAAGTGAGGAGGAGCCAGCAGTTCCAAGATGACAGAAGTAGACCAGCCAGGGTGCATGAACTTGCACCACTGACTACTAAATGAAAAAGGATCCCACACGAAGAGGTGTCACATAGAGCGCAGAGTGTATGTATTATAACGCCTCCCAGACTGTTCAGAAAATGTTAACAGTCATCTTATTGGCTGGGAAACTGCGGTAAGTTTTACTTTTTCCTCCTCTTTTCAGGTACCCTTCCGGAATGAACACATCATACCACAATCCTCATTCTAACTGATTCAAAACAGCTTAGTCAGGGCCTATTTGAAGGTGCCAACGGTAAAAGACAACCACAAGATATCCTTGCCCTCCTGGAGCTTCACTTCCGGTGAGGAGAGGCAGAGGAGGTGAGGAAACAAACTTCAAAACTATTTAAGAGCATGTCAGAGAGTGGTGAGTGGCTTGACCACTTCAGGCATGTGAGTTGGGTACAACCAACTGTTGACAAAGGAGTTACTGAAACAGGAGACCAGTCCATGCAGCTTTTTCTGGGAAAAGATTTCTATACAGAGAAAACAAGAAGTACAGATGCCAAAGAGATCAGCACCCTGAGGTTACAATCAGAAAGAGGGGTGAGGGAGGAGAGCTATGGATTCTGGGGGTCTTTGGCTCTTCTGAGGACATCTGCTCTCACGGGAAGGATGCACACCCTAGGGCAGATGGAAAGCATAGAAAGATGTAACAGGACGTGGCATTTACCGCCCGATCTGCTTGGGATGTTATGTTCATAACAGGCTGAGAGGCCAGGGCGGAAGTAGGAGTGCAGACAAGAACTATAAAAGCCACCCAGGCTCGGGGCTCGGGGTGCATCGTCTCCATAGACAGCTTACTTACCATGAGCCCGGGGTTCAATCTCCAGCACCACACATGCGAACAAGCAACAACAAATAGACCGGAAATGACGAAGTTTGGAACAGTAGAGTAATGGATGAGTGGTCAGATTCTGGGCAGCCATCACTATTAGAATTAACTCGACTTGCTTATGGAGTCCTTTGGCAAGTAGAAGAAAGACTTCAAGGGTAGCAGTGAGGGTTTTGTGCTGAGCAGCCAGAGATGCTATTACCTAAAACAAAGAAGCCACCCATGGCGGTAGTAAATTCGGTTTGTTTGGCTGATTGGGGTTTTTGGTTTGCTTACATGCAGGGGAAATGTTCATTTTGGATTTCTGAGTTCAAGATGGAGACTAGATTCCGAGTGAGGGATGAACTACACATCTGTATCCATGCAGGTGAATTTGGGGAGATCGCCGGACAGGAGTGAGGCGTGTGAGAATCCTGCAGGAGAAGAGACATTTAAAAGCAGGGCTTTGCGCAGTCACCAAGAAAAAAAATGAAAGGGGTAGAAAGCCAGAGCCCTGGGAGCATTCCACCATTAATAGTAGGGAGAGAGGAGCAAAAGAGACAGGAAAGGAGGTGGAAGGAGAGAAAGCAGGGTGTCAAAGGCCAGAGGAGAAAGTGGTCCTCGGAAAAGGACATGCCCCGCAGTGAAATGGGGCCTCGTAAAAGGTAACTGACTAGCAAGGAAGAGCTTGTCCTCTTGTGCAGGGCCGGCGTCCATGGCGACCTGCAGAGACGGAACTTTGACAGGAGGGGCTTCAAAGTGCAGGTTCGCAACACCGAGAGGACAGAACCTGGAAATCACAGGAGATTTGCTGCAAGAAGAGGAGAGGGAGGTTTCAACTAGTAATCTTCAAGAGATGCTTTTTTCCTCCCGTTAAGGATGGCTGAAATAGAAGAAATTAGAAAGGGGGAATAAAGATTTTTACTGGAATTGGGGAATATAAGAACATCACATTTTTCCAGGAAAAAACAAACCACTAATTGGTGGAATATTTTCCGATCTTTGGGCACTTTGCCCCTGACCACCTTCTTTAAGGTCAGAATCAGGAAAAAGTAGTTTAAGGTTATGGAAGTGAAGAAAAGATGTTTCTAGGACAGTATGGTGGCCACCTCTGGCTTCTATTTATAAGTCAGTCTCATCTTCCAGATTCTTCATTCCCCAGGCTTTATCTTCTCCGGCACTTCTTTTTTTTTTCCTCCTTGCATTTCTTCCTTCCACTTCTTCCTCCCCATCCCAAAAACCAGGGTCCACAGACTCACTGATTGAAACCCCTAAAACAAACCTTATGTTCTTCCAAGAATATCTCATGCTTGGAGGAAAAACTCATTATTGCAGATCTGCATGGTTTATTCTTTGAAGATCAAAAAGAGACCAGGAGAAGTCAGAATTCCTGAGCTAATAAAAGAAAACACTGGCTCCAGACATCAGAGATCAAGTAGAGGAGGAAAGGCCAAAGGGGAAATCGTCTTCAGATATTCTCAGCCAGGGACTTCTTCAAATGAAAGGCGAATCCATGCAAAACAGTGTTCATGATCAAATACATTTATTAAACGATTTGTACTAATCTACCTTTTCTGGAATACAGACATCCTGAGAGGACTTGGAATGATGTTATGCTGAGGATCCAAAAGAAAACAAAAGTACATAAAAATGTGGGGCCGGAGGGTTAGCTCAGTGGTTCCGGCGCCTGCCTCGCAAGCACAAGGACCTGAGTTCGATCCCCGGTAACCACATATAATGCTGGGACACCGCATACCACAATGCCGGACGTGGTGGCTCATGCCTGTCATCCCAGCACTCGGGAGGCAGAGACAGGAGGATTGCTGAGTTCGCGGCGGCTTGCCTGGGCACCATAGTGAGCTCAGGGCCAGCCTGAACTACAAAGCAAGACCCTGTCTCAAAAGCAAAAAAAAAAAGTGACCTGACAGTCGCCTACCCCGGATCCAGAGTCAAGGTGACAGGATGGAGACACCCTAACAGTGCGTGACCGACTGCTGCAACGGAAAGCAAGAGCCAGTTTTCCTACTGTCTGAAAAGGAAGCTGCAAAAATGTGAGGGCAAAACCTAGAATGACCTTTGTGGTGTTGGATGAGGACAGGAGGGATCAGGTTAGTTATTTGTTGGTTTTTATTTTAGTTTTGCTTTGGTTTTTGAACAGAGTCTCGCTCTATGGCCCAGGATGGATTTGAACTCTTGTAGCCTCCAGCCCCAGCTTCCTGAGTTCTAGGAGTACAGGTGTGTAGCATCATGCCCGGATGGAGGTATCAGTTTAAATATGCTATGGATTAAACTGCGAGCTGACCAAGAGTTCAGACTTAATGTGGTGTCTGATGTGTGCGTGCATATGTGTGTGAGACGATGTGTGTGTCATTCAAATCTGCAGTCCCTTGTATTGTCCTTCAAGGGCCTGGGTCCAGCACCACCTAATAGCAATGAGCCAACTGGAACACAGAGCTTGACTTCCAAATATTCTGCAGTAGAAAAAAACCAGGTCTTGTTGAGAAATGGCTTAGTTCATGGTGGGTACAGGAAAAACACATTATTCTGGAATATCTTAGCCAAAAAGACAAGGAAACACCCAAAGTATAGGCAGAGAGTCATTTTATCCAGGCCTGGGGGCACACACCTGTAATCTCAGAACTCTGAGAGGCTGAGGCACAGGGACTGTAAATTCAAACCCAGTTTGGGCAACTTAAGAAACTTAGAAAGACCCTGTCTCAAATAAAACATGAAAAAGAGCTGGGGATACAGCTTAGCATGAAGGACTTGGGTTCAATTCCAAGAACAAAGAAAGGGTGGAGAAGAGAGGGAGGAAAGGGAGGGGGGAAGAGAGACAGGAAGGGAGGAGGGAGCGAGAGAGGCGGGAGGTAGGGAGAGAGAGAGAGAGAGAGAGAGAGAGAGTAAAGAACATAAGAACATAGAAGTCAACTACAAAGTTGCTCCCAGTAACCAAATCCAGACAGTAAAATCAACAGTGATAGCAAATGTAATAAAAGGAGACCCACAATCCATGTTGAGATAAGTGAATAAATTGAAGTTTAATGAAGAATAAGATGTGCTTATGGCTCACAAATATTTCCCAACAAAGTATTTAATACTTAGAAAGGAAAAATATCACTTTACAGTGAACAGACAGGCAGAGATCAGTCAATAATGATACTATAATAAACATCAGGATGCAGTAAAAGAGTATTGTTATCTGTGAGATATTCCTGCACAGGTACAGAACCTGAGTCTAACTACAAGGAATGATAAGAAAATCCAAATGGAAGTGCTGGGCGTGGTGGCTCACGCCTGTAACCCCAGCACTCAGGAAGCAGTGGCAGGAGGATTGCTGAGCATGAGACTTGCCTGGGCTACGTAGTGAGCTCAGGGCCAGCCTGAACTACAAGGCGAGACCCTGTCTCAAAAAAACAAAACAAAACAAAAAAAACAAATGGGGAGATGCTGTACCAGATGCCAAACCTGTTATCCCGTGAAGGCGCAAGGTGCAGGTAAGCCCTTAGCAACCATTCCAGTATATAAATGCAGAGCTTGAACTTAAACCATGCACTGCTGCTATAAATATAGAGGACAGCTAGCAAAAACTGAATGACATCTGAGTTTTAGACATTCATATATGAACTGTTAACTTCCTGGTTTTTACTGTAATGCACTATGCAGGGGAAAAAAAAACATGTTTGTGGGACACACAATGGAAGTATTTGGGAAGCTTGGGTCTATCAGACCGGCACTCACTCTACCATCGTTCAGGATTTCTGTTAAAAAGCTCTTTGCATTATAACTGTGATTTTTCCATAAGTATGAATTTGCATATAAGTTAAAATCATGTGTTTGAAAACCAATCGTTATCTTCATCCTCAACACATAAAAACGTTGAAGTTGCCTCCCATGATGAATGACGTGCTAATATGCTCTCAACCAAACTTTGACCCCAGATACCTGGACAACCTCCTGTTCAGTTATCTCAGTCAACTCTTAGAAAAGGGGAGGCCTGGCAGAAAACACCAACTCTCTGAGTCTCCAGCCAGAGAAGTGCAAGGTCACCTCTTCATTCTCTTTACCCATGGGTGCAAGTTTAAGTGGCAAGGAGAAGGAAGGAAAAGAACCTTCGATATATCTCCACAAAGGCACAAGTTGAGAAAAATCTAAGAACAACAGGACAAGTTTGCTGCCATGTAGTAGAAACACTCAGTCAGCCTGACAAAAGAAAAGCACGACTGGGCTCTTTAGATATGTGCTAATCCTATCTCTCTACTCTGCTCTGAAGAAAGACTCTTAGAAAGTATTTGTGTCCACATCACAGGCATAGTGAAAACTAAAGGAAAAACAGGGGAAACACTGAAGATGTAAGAAGTAAAGTTATTGCAGTCGAGTTCGTATTGGAAGCCAGATTGGCATTGCAAGACATTCACCATGGCCTTCTATATTCTTTCCAGTACCAACATGTGGTTTTCTATAAAGATAGAGAAAATAAATGCTGTTCAGTTCTCCCAGAAATAAAACACTGGGAAAATTGAGGCAGCCATCAATCCATTGGAACTTGAATAAAAATTCTCTTGCCACTACATTTATGATACATTGCTCATCACACACAAGTAAAAATTCTCAAGAGAACATATAGACTTGGTAACTGAATAGTCTCATATGACCTCACGCTATTTATTTAATGCCTCTCCACTCACTCCACTTCACAATTCCTCTAATCCCCTCACCCAGACCACCATTTTGGAAGCAGCAATACTTGTGGTCTCATGGAGTTCAGTCAGTATCTACACTGTTTCTCCCACAGAGTTCAGCATATTGACTGAAGTACGAAAATAATCTTGCTTTTCCTTCCAAGCATAATTCTTGTGAATTGAATCAAGGAATCGGGAAAGACAGCTGGAACCAGAAAGCAAAATAATATCAATTACTAATATTTCCCATTCTCTGTTCAGTATTGTCTTATCTGAAGCTTGTAAAGTCATTTCATGTTTTCCATCATCTCAGAGGAAAGAAAGCTTGGAAAATCCTGGTCATCCCACAGTAACTATCAGTGGGATTTTCCGTAACTGTCTGGATGCAAAATAAAAATTTCTTAAGAAGTTGATCAAATTCTAAAACTTACTTTGCAACTTACTAATAAATACAAAGAGACAATATATGCATATTTTCTCTCAAATAACATCTAGTTTCTTGACCGGACTGCTGTTACCTGAAAATAAATTTTTTGAGTTTGTTCTAACAAATCGATATGTACAGTTTAAAATACATTTATGCACTAAATATTATTTTCTGTATCTGACAGAGCTAGCAGTGAAATGGGAAGATAGAGCCTTGCTAAGAACTTGGAACAAAGAGCAGTAAGATTGGCTTCTAAAAGCTAAACTGTGAAACTCACACTTAATAGATGAGGGCAGAGAATGAGGAATCATCACCAGGCAACACAAAAGCATGCAAACCAATAAGATTGGGCCGTGACACTGGGAAAGGTGTAATCTACACATCAAATGCCATGTTAATCAATCACAGAGTCATGGAAGGAGGAAAGTTGCTAATACAAACTTGGGCAGTACCCAGAATGCTCTGTACAGAGTGGAAAGATTCTGGACTAACACAGTGTGAATACCAGGACCACGGATAACGAAACTCAACTGTGAAGATGACGGAATCACTTCATCTTCATCTGGTGACCACTGAACATCGCTCTGGGCTGGCCTTGTCATCTTCACCCTGGAGAAGCCAGCAGTGCCCAGAACAGCCAATCATTGGGTGTTTGTTGAAAACATTTGCTCCAACATTTTGGGCACACCCTCCTGATTATAATCTGGTTCCCCACATTTTGACTACAGGAGAGAAGGACCTAATCTTGTGGATTTGAGAATCCTGGTCCCCATACCAGCTGCAAAACTCAATGAAATACCAGCTTAGTCCTTGAGTTTGCATGCCCAGTCTGCTTCTAGAGCCATATCCCCTGTGTGTACTGCTGGATTGAGTTTCTGAGTCCATGGGGCTGGTGGCAACTCTCTGCACATGGGAAATTCACCACGATGATTGTGGCAGGGTAGTAGTGTTGCTGGGACACAGGGGACAAACTATGGTTACAGGCTAAATGTCTTCAGTGTACTCTTAAATGAAGGGCCATATTCTTTGTATATTTGAACTCATTGAATCCCCACAGTCATCAAATTAGTTATTCTAAATGCTCCCATTTTGGAAAAGAGGAAACTTACCCAAAGACCTACCTTCAGAAACTGGGTTCAGACCTACTGGCTTTAAAGTCGCATTTCTTAAATTGTAAAAAGTGTCATGTACTGAGGAGATAAAACACTGTCACTCTCCTGCCCACACTCCATCCCATCAGGAGTGAGCACTGGGCCACCCGCTTCCCCAGGACTTCTGTGGTGCCATCCTTCATCCATCACCTCGCAGAAATGGAAGTGCAGAAAGTCAGCTACAGTCTCAAGGATTATCCTTCTGCTCTACATCAATAAGGTTAGCTCAAGGGTCAAAGCTGGAGGCATCCTGCTCTTCTGTCTCCTTTCCCACTGCTGCTGACATTGGATCATTTGCACATCCTCCAGGAAAACCTTCCCAGTGCATCCACATCTCCCTAACCCCACTGCCACTACCCATCTGTCCCCTGAATTTTTATAAAGCTCTCTGTTTCTATTTTTCCGCTACATGCCCCTGTTTTACACTCACATCTTGAGGCTGCCTTCTCAGTGTGTCCAGGGATCTTCACGTGATCTCTCCACTACCACTGTTTAGACCCTTTGTCACTCAGGTCACAGGCCTTCACCCTAACAGTGTTCTACCTGCAGATCTGGGGATAAACTCAGCCCTGAGCACCCAAACGACAACACACCACTTCTAGAACACGCCCATGACACTGTGTGCTGGTCTTTCCTCCACACCTGTTCCCATGAGCTTGTACAGTGCTCTGAGGTCACCTGCACCTCACCAGTCACCAGGAAGTCTGGGCACCTATTTGGGGTGTTTTCATTCTGCCCCAGATCACAACCTCTTGTGCTACACAGGGAATCTCCACTGTGTCACTCTCCTCTCAGACAATCATCTCCCAGAAAACCAGGCCCCACTCTGCTGATGCATAGCAAGTCTTGCTGAATAAATGAATGACAGCCTGGTGTACTAGAAGTGTCATAATGCAACTAGTCCTGGAGACACAAGCCTGAAATCCCAGCATTCCGGGAGGTGGAAGCAGGAGGATCTGAGTTCAAGCCCAACATGAACCACTTAGCGACTTCACAAGACCCTGTCTCAGAAAAATGTAAAGGGTTGGGGTTGTAGTCCACTGCAAAAGCCATGAGTTCAATCCCTAGAACAAAAACAAATGAAGAATCTGTTCAGCCGCTTCAAATGTCAACTGCAGCTGTTAACAGTGAGAAATGTTTTAATCTCCCTGGATCTCAGAGTATTTGTAAAATGGAGATTATAAAACCAGCTATTGGAATGATATAGAGAAGATTAGCATGGCCCCTGTGCAAGGATGACACACAAATTCGTGAAACATTCCATATTTTGTTTTTTCTTTTGAGACAGGGTCTTGCTTTGTAGTTCGGGCAGGCCCTGAGCTCATATGTAGCCCAGGCAAGCCTTGAACTTAGCAATCCTCCTGCCTCTCCCAAGTGCTGCAATTATGGCCATGAGCTACCAGGCCCGGCATGTTCCATATCTTTAAAAGCTCTATAGCACGAGATCTAACAGAAGAAATCAACAAATGGAATCTCTTTTAATTAAAAAGCTTCCGCACAGCAAAGGAAAACACCAGTGGAGCAAAAAGACAACCAACAAATTGGGAAAGAATCCTTACCAGCTGTCTCTCAGACAGAGGCCTACTATCTAGAATATATAAAAAGCTTAAAAAACCAGTCCTCACAAATTTAAGGACCCAGTTCAGAAATGGGCAGCTGAAATGAACAGACACTTTTCAGGGGAAGAAGTAAAAGCTCCCAAGAAGCATATGAAGAAATGCTCAACATCGCTGGTCATTCAAGAGATGTAGATGAAAACAACACTAAGATTTCAACTTACTCCACAAAGAATAGCCGCTATCTCGAAATTAGCCAGGAACAAATGCTAGCAGGCTGTGGAGAAAAAGGAACCCTTCTCCACTGTTGGTGGAAATGTAGACTGCTACAACCTCTATGGAAGTCAGTGTGGAGATTCTTCAAAAAACTAGGATCAGAGGTCCCATTTGACCCTGCTATTGCCCGGCTAGGAATACACACAAAAGAATTAAAAGAATCATGTCATAGTGACATATGTGCACCCATGCTTATAGCAGCTCAGTTTGTAATAGTTCAATCTTAGAAACAACTCAAGTGCCCATCAACTCCGAGACTAGATAAAGATGTGGTTTTTCTATAAAATGGAGTATTACTGTGCCTTAAAGAATGACTAGTTCAAGTTACTTATACTCAAATGGGCATACCTGCAGGACATACTCATAAGGGAAATAAATAGGTCACAGATGTGTAAATATCGTATCTGTTCTCTGTTATGAGAAACTGAGGATGTTAATGAGTTCTGACTGGATGATGGATATTGTGAAATAGAAAATATTCAAAGGGAAATGTGGTAGAGGAATGAGTAATGAGGGCTAAAGAAAAATGTGATGGGAATGAAAAAAGGAAACAAAGCTTATGTGTTTAGGGGGTGGGGCATTGTGTGTGGGTGGGGGAACAGGAAAAAATGAGAATTAAATTGTGTCATATACTACAAATTCCCAATATTGAGTGTGATCATGATGTATATATACAATGTACCAGTAAAGATAAAATTTGTTAAAAACCCAACTATTGAGAGATTTAAAATAAATCATATCTACAAAGTTAGCATCATGTCTTATATAATTAGCACTCAGCGGTTAGCTGTGATCATTTTTATGCCCCTTAAGAAAACTCACAAATATTCACCCAAGGTCTCAAGAGGTTTTGAATTTTCTCAAAGTCTACCACAAAGTCTGCTGTCCCAGGCTTCCCAGAGAACTATGTGCAATCATCCCTAGGCGTCCAAAGAGAATGGTTGGAGAACCCCTGGATATCTGAATCTCGGATGTGCAAGTCCTTTATATAAAATGACATGGTATTTGCATATAAACTACATCCTCCCATGTGGTCTAAAGCATGTCTGGATTGCATCTAGCCCTCAATGCAATGTAAATGCTGCACAAATAGGTGTTCTACTGCATCAGGGACTAATGACAAGGGAAAAAGCTCAGCGCGTGTTCAGTTCAGATGCTTCCCTTTCCAAATATTGTCAAGCTGAGGTTGGCTGGATCCTCAATGCAGAACTTGGGCCCCAGAAGGCCTCTTCCCACATACATTGCACACAAGCATCATCCTGCACCCTGAATCTATTGCGTGGAAGGTTCTAATCTCTCCCTACTTTCCACAAGACGCCTAAACCTTCACCAAAAGCACGTAGAAGAAATGGGTGTCTCAAGATTTGTCTTGTTCTAGAAAAGAATGCACTTTGGCCACCGATCGTGCCGCCTCTGGGGCCTTCTACCGTGGGCATTCAGGCCCGTCTCCAGGTCCCTGCCAGCGGAACTGCTGGAAGCAGGAGGAGGCCTAGGAGCCGGGTGGAGATCCCAAATTAGAAATCAGGTCTTAAAGGGGCCAAAACCAAGAGGAAAGCTCAGAAAAGATGTCCTCTGTCGTAACGGAAGTGGAAAAGTGACTGCTCTGACATGGGAAAAATATAGCCACGTATGTCTGACGGTATCACCCTCTATGGAATTTTGTACAGCCACGGAAAACAAATAGGGGTCGACTAACGAAATGGCAAAAAAAAAAAAAAAAAAAAAAGAACATCTAAAGGGAGGGGTTAAGTTTTTAAAAATATGAATAATATGTGCTTCCTGACAGTGTGTAAAACTAGTTTTAAAAATATTTTCAAGGACTATAAACCAAAAATTTTAATAGTTGCATCAGGGTGAGGTGGCTGATTTTTAAAAACCAGGTCGCCCTCCCTTCCCTTAAAATGTAAATATTTCTTTATAAGATATTCCTTTCCAATTTTAAGAATATTATCTGTGTCCCCGGACAGGACAGGCCCAAAGCTGGGAGCCCCAGCTGGAGCAGCCTGACTCAGCAGCTCGCGGGTTTGGGGCGCCTTTAACTTGGTGGGGGCGGGAGTCTCCCGGCAGGGCAGCTCCCTCCCGCTTCACCTCCCCCCTCCTCGCTCGGCACTGCGGCCCCAGCCCCCACCGGGCGTCCCCCGAGCCCCTCCCGCGCTGGCTCCGGGGTCCCCGCGTACCTCTTGCAAGGGATGAGCGCCTTCTTCTCGTCCAGCACCCGCACGCGCTGGTTGGGACCGTCGTAGGACAGCAGCGCCCGGCTGCTGTGCCCGCTGCTTTGCTGGAACAGGACCTGGCGACCCTCCCACTGCTGCGGGGCCTGGCAGGGGCGCGGCGTCCCCGGGGACCCCGCCGTGCCCAGCGCGCACAGCCCGCCCAGCGCGCAGACCCAGAGCCAGGAGGCCAGGGTGCGCGGGGCCTCGCGGGAAGGGGCGCGCCCTGGCATCGCGGGGCGGGCGGTGGGAGTCCGGAGCTGAGGCCGGCCCGAGCGGTCCCCCGCCTGGGCCTCTGCTGCCGCTGAGACCGCGACAGACCTCGCCGGCCGGGGGGAAGGCTGAGGAGACCCGCCAGCAGCTGCTCCTGCCTCGGCCTCCTCCTCCTGCAGCAGCTGCTTCCTGGGCTCAGTGCTGCCAACAGGAAATGCAGTGGCGGCCGTGCCACCGACTTCCTGGAGGGCACCGCGATTTAAGGGCACAGGGAACGCCAAGGCCCAGAGGGCAAGTTCCTCCACCCGCGGCACGGGGGCGACTTCAAAGTCACGATGGGGAAGGCACAGCTGCCGCCCTGCCCGCGACTTGCCGCTTGGAAAAAGTGCAAACCTTTTGCAGAAAGACTGGTCCCTTCTGGAAGAAAGGATACTCACTCATGACGGCCCTTGCAGTGAGGCTGGGATTCCGGGACTTTGGCTTAAGGACTCTCTTTCCCTGTCCTGCGGCTCCGCATGCTGAAGAGGCGCGCTCTGGCCAGGCCGGACGCCCTCCTGGAAGCGCAGCCCCCTGGGGGACAGGCAGGAAGGTCAGCATCAAAACTTCAAATGCAGCCCGGGCAATTTAGCAGCATATGAAGACCCGATCTCAAAATAAGAAATCAAAAGAGCTGGGCATGTAGTAGCTCAGTCTGAAAATCTTGGGTTCGAGCCCCAATACCCCCTCTCAAACAAATGAAAGTTAATTATATGTATATTTAAGTAATACTTGGTTCTATAATACGTAATTTTTTACAAGATGGCAACTTCAAAAAGGCTTCACTTTCCAAGTTCATAGCTGCTTTGCAAGCACATGAGGTAAACAGAAAAGGGCACTATGCTGGGTTCGGCCACAAGGCAGAGTATACTCCGGAGCGGATCACTCAGGACCTTCAGATCTGCTCTAAGGATTTTTGTTATTAATACAGAGGATGATCAGAGCCACTGATGGCTTTAGGGCTGGAGCGAGGCTTCAGGTATGTACTTAGCTCAGAAGGGACTGAGCTGTCAGTCTGGTGAATGGTAGGGCCAGAGAGAAGTTAGAAGAGCATGCGGGGGCTGGAGATTTAGCTCAGTGGTTCCGGCACCTGCCTTGCAAGCGCAAGGTCCTGAGTTCGATCCCCAGTAACCACATACAATGCTGGGCGTGGAGACTCACGCCCACCAGCCATCAATACCACATACCACAGTGCTGGGTGTGGTGGCTCATGCCTGTAATCCCAGCACTCGGGAGGCAGAGGCAGGAGGATTGCTGAGTTCCAGGCTTGCCTGGGCTACATAGTGAGCTCAGGGCCAGCCTGAACTACAAAGCGAGACCCTGTCTCCAAAACAAACAAACAAACAAAAAAAGAGCATGCGGGAAAGTGTCATCGTTCAGGCTGCACTGATGCACCACTGGTCAGAGGAAACAGTGGGAGGAGCAGAGAGGAGAATCCTGAGAGAGGATTTGGTTTCCGAGGGAGGCAGGCGCATGTGGCACACGCCTGTCACTCCAGCCTTCGGGAGGCTCACAAGTGTAAGTGCAGTATGGGCAGCGTAGGGAAACCCTGATTCCGAATAGAAAAATAAAAAGGCCAGGAGATGGAGCTCAGTGTGAAAGCCCGGGGCTCAATCCCCAGTAACCTCCCATCAGTGAATCAGTCAGTCACCGGAGTGAGGGCTTCCGGCTTAGGCCACTGCGACTCAGTGCTCGTGGGGAAAGGAGATGGGTGCCAGTCACACGTGGCTGACTTGATATTCAAGGGGGAAAATCAGGAGGGGATACGCGGGAGCAGATGGACAAACACCCCCAGAAGGCAGCAGGGCTCTGGGCTTTAGAGCCACACGCACCCAGGTCATAGGACTTGAAGGCCCAGAGTGGAAGGCCGGCTCCTGGGCCGGGGGCCCCCCACCCTCGCGGGTATACCGGGCAGTGAATTCTCCAGCCTCCAGGTCAAAACTGAGAGACCTAGAAGAGCTGAGGAGGGGTCGCTGGAGGACCAGGCAGAGAAGCCGGCATGGAACAGTCTGAGGGGTCGCTGGAGAGAAGGCCCCACTGGGAGGGAGCACCCCAGCTTGCAGTCGTGGCCTGAGTGGCCCAGTGAGGTGTCCCAGGATCACAGCCCCCAGGGGAGGCAGGAAGGAAAGGGCAGACGGCAGGATCCCTCGTTAGGCCTGCAGCCTGCTCTGCAGAGAGCCCAGAGGGAGGCCCTCCTCCCCACAGGAGACGACCTAGCCGGAAAGTAACCAGCCTCAGAGGCTAGAGGGGAGCACCGCCAGCTCCCTGGGCCTGCCCTCGCCATGGCTGCTCTCTTGCTCAGCGGGCCTCTGTGAGGGACGCTGCCTTCCAGCTGCGTCTTAGTTTAGGGAAACACGACAACACCATGGCTGGATGGGCTAAGCGGAGAACCTTGCAGATGTGGACCTGACTGCCCATCACCCGTGTGGAAAGCACACGCAGTCAGGGAACGTGAGGGCCCCCGAAGCCTGGGCCTCGGCACTGGTATAAACAAAGGCAGGGATCCCAGCTGGCGGGTGAAGCCTGAGCTCCCTCCGAGTCTGCCCTCTCAAACCAGCTCATCAGAAGAGGTGGGGAGGACCACTCTTGTCTCGCTCCCCTGGTCAGAGCGCACGCTGGAAGTCTCTGCCCTGAATTGAAAGGTCTCCACTCCTAGCACCCGCCCTGCTGTTAGTGACTTCATTTTTTACCTGGATCACTCCGCAGTTTTGCAGCCTCGTTTGGTATCTTTGCAACTTTAAACCTATTGTGTAGGAAACTCAAATCTGTTTCCCCACGGGCCCGGCCTGGCCCCAGAGAGATCAGGACTGCACGGTGAAGCCTGAACTCTGTTTACCTCATTTGCCCTTCTAAGTGAACCAGTTGAACTCATGTTCCTTAAAAAAAAAAAAAAAAATGCATTTGAAGTGTTTAACTCCATCCCTGGCCATTTACAGGCCTAATAAATGTCAGTGATACTTATTTTCTCAGTAATTTTCATCCTCAGTCTTGGGCAAGGTCAAACTAAACTAACGTGGTGGGCCTGAGCTCTGAAGAGATTAAAAAAATTCTGCCTCAAAATTAGATTTCAAACTGAACTACGGTTTTCAAGATTGTTATCTGAAGAACATGCTTCCCACTGCTGGTGCCCTAAGCAATGCGCACCAGAAGTCTTACCCCTCCCAAACTGATGTCTGCTAAGTAACAATCAGGCTTCCCTTCTGTGGGTGGTGGGTGGACGGGGCCTTACTTACCCCCTTCCTGATGCAAGTAAGATACATAGAAGAGAAAACAAAAAATCATACTGTCCTCCTACAGTACACAGCTTCCTATCCAAGCAACCAGCTCCAGACACTTCAGAGATCAGCATTCGTACTTCCGGTTACTTGAGAGGCTGAGGCAGGAGGACCGCCAAGTTGAGTCATCCTCAGTGAGACACTGTCTCAAAACGAAAAACAGAACTTGGGATGGAGCCCAGTGATAAAGCGCCCCTCGGTTCGATCTCCCAGCCTAAAAAACTTAGGCTGTGCGCAAGAAGATCGTTTGACATCAAGACTGTTGATAGAAGACCTTTCCCGAGGTAGGAGGTGCTTTGGTGGCTCTGAGATGCCCTGTTCAATTCCAGGTGCAATTTCTGGAAAAATGTGAGCGAGAGCAAAAGTCCACTGCCATGGTAACCACCACCACCACAACAACAACAAAAACAAAACGAAAGCAAGCTAGACAGAACCAGTGCTCCTGCGCTAGTTTATGTGAAGTGCCTCTGTGTGAAAGTCGTCTGTTTGTTGACTCCGCAGATGCTGTCCCCGCTAGGAGCGTCTCGCGCCCCCTACTGGACAAAGCGAAGAAGGCGTCCGATTTAGAGAGCGCTGTGCTTCCCCTCCCCCGCCACCGACACCTTGGGGAGAGTCAGAGCCGAGGCAGCGAAGGGCGACTCTCCTGCCCTGGCTTTTCTCCCCTGCATCCTGCCGTAAGGACGGCGTAAGGCGTCCAGAAAGGCTAGCCAGGTCTCGATCCTCGGAGAAAAGGAGGGACTTCGGGGCCTCGCGAAGCCGGGAGGCGATGATGTCAGCGCTCCCGCACGGAGGGGTCGGGGGTGGGGCAGAGGGGAGCCGGGCGGCCCGGGAGCGCGCGGCCCACGTCAGGGGAGCCTGGGATAAATAGGTCGCGCCATGGCCGGGCCGGCCGCGCTCCGAGCTGCCCGGGCGGTGCGCGCCCCCGAGGCCGAGCGCTGGTGCCCGTGCGCCCGACGGCCGAGCTCGGCGGAGGTGGGCCGGGGAGCGCTCGGGAGACCCCGAGGACTCGCCGCTGCTCCTCCCTCGCCTCCCGGGAGGCTCGGCTGCCGACGCCCGGCGGGCCGCGGAGCGCGAGAGCAGCGCCATGGTCTCCTGCGTCCTGGCCGCGCTGCTCCTCTGGTGGCGCCTGGCGCCCGGCGTGCGCGGCGCGCCCTGCGAGGCGGTGCGCATCCCCATGTGCCGCGCGATGCCCTGGAACCTCACGCGGATGCCCAACCACCTGCACCACAGCACGCAGGAGAACGCCGTGCTGGCCATCGAGCAGTACGAGGAGCTGGTGGACGCCAACTGCAGCGCCGTGCTGCGCTTCTTCCTCTGCGCCATGTACGCGCCCATCTGCGCGCTCGAGTTCCTGCACGACCCCATCAAGCCCTGCAAGTCCGTGTGCCAGCGCGCGCGCGACGGCTGCGAGCCGCTCATGAACCGCTACAACCACAGCTGGCCGGAGAGTCTGGCCTGCGACGAGCTGCCCGTCTACGACCGCGGCGTGTGCATCTCGCCCGAGGCCATCGTGACGGACCTCCCGGAGGGTGAGGCTGGAGGGCGGCGGGAGGCGCTGCGGGGGCGGGGTGCCCCCAGAGGCCCTGGGCTGCGCGGGACTGCTGAGGGGCAGGGCGTAGAGGGATGCCCCAGGACGGGGGGGGGGGGGGGGGGGGGGGGGCATGCTTAGTCCCAGCGGCCTGGGAGGCTGAGGCAGGAGAACGGCTGATGAGACCCAGCCTGTAGCAAGTTAGCCAGATCCTGTCTTTAAATCTAATTCAGAGAAGGAGATGGTCCGTTTAATTCTGAAATCAGTCCCACCAGGCAGGGCTTAATCAGCCGGCTGCTCCTGCGTGAAAGGGCTTGTGGAAGAGCCCTGACCGGCTGAGGTCCGCGGACGCAGCACCCCCGCCCTGGGAACGGTGACCTCCCTCTGCTGGTTGCTGACCGGCAGCAAGGACTGTGGCATCTCAACTAAGCCGCCCTCCTCGGCTTCTTTACCTCCCTCCTCCCTCTGGGGCCCGTTGGCTGCTTCCGGAGGAAGCAGGACCAAATCCACTTGTGGAAATGAGACGTCAGGCTGCGTCTGCGTTCTTCCACCCGCGCTCTGCCTGCGCCGGCTGTCCCCTGTGACAGAGGACGTGATGGCGATGTGCGGTCTGTAAGCAAAGCCCCAGCCGTGAGCAAGGGGCGGTTACGAGGGGAGGCAAGCTGAAGGTCATTTCTAATGGGGAGTTTATATGCATATATTTATTATTTAAGTTACTTTTCAGCACTGGAGATTGAACGGGGGCCTTTATGCTGCACCCCTACCCTTACACACACACACACACACACACACACACACACACACAGAGTCTTTTTATCTATTTATTTGTTTTGAGACAAGGTCTCACTAAGTTACACAGGCTGAGCTGGAACTTGGGTCTCTTGCTTCAGCCTCCCCGAGCGCTGAGGTCAGAGGCATGGACCACCACCCAGTGGTGCTGAGTGTCACTTCTGCACCAGTGAACTGTCTTTGCCTGAAAAATGCAGGGTGGGGTTTTAGAAATATTCTGTTTGTTTTGATGCACCTATCCCATGGAGAACCAGGTGTGGTGGTGCACCTTTGTAATTTCAGCACTCGGGAGGCTGAGACAGGAGGATTGCCACCAGTTTGAGGCCAACCTGAGTTACAAAGTGAGTTCAAGGCCAACCTGAACTACATAGAGAGCCTGTTTCAATAAATAAATAAAATAGAACAAAATCTAAACTCCATCACGTGTTTTAACGCAGCTCTGAGAGAGAGTGATGCTCTTTAGCTTAGAGGGTTAAACGGGTTTGTACTAGCATAACTTTGTGCTTGGGAGGTAAAGGGTCACTTGAAAGACTTCTTAGCCAGGAGGTGACCTTCTGAAATAAATAGGTGACCATAAGTTCTGTCTTACTCCCTAGTACTATTGTCTAGCACGATAGTCAGATGGTTGGTTCCTTATTGGATCTGGATGAAGCCTCCACTCATTGACCACGTGGTTGTGTCTGCATGTGCGCGTGCATGTGTGTGTGCGTGTGTGTGTGTGCATATGTTTCAGATGCAAAGTGGCTGGACGTCACCCCAGATATGATGGTTCAAGAAATGCCCTTGGATGTGGATTGCAAACGCCTGAGCCCTGGTCAGTGCCGCCCTTCGTCCCTCCCTCTGGGGTCTCCGACCCCTCCCCCACAGGGACTTCTGCGCTCTTATCCAGCTTCGTATTAACCTTTGGCATTTTCAGATCGGTGCAAGTGTAAGAAAGTGAAGCCGACGCTGGCGACATACCTGAGCAAGAATTACAGCTACGGTGAGTCATGGCGCCAGCCGTTCACCTGGGCACTTGACACAGTCCCTGAGGCTGGTGCTTTTGCTCATTACGTAGCCTCTGGATAGTGCAATAACAATTATAAGAGAGCTGATTTTTCTGAGTAAATCCACTAAAAAGTAATGTAGTAAAAGACCCAGGAATGAGAAGTTACGTGGCTCACATTTAATGTTCTTGCTCCTGTCGTCTTAGAAGGGCTGTTGGTAAAGAACACGGATCCCTTAGACGAACATCTTCCTGCAGCTGGAGATCTGTGGCCTTGATGACCTGACACCCAGAGAATTAAGATCGCCCCATGTGTCTTTTCCTTATAAATAGCTACACAGGTTTAACATCCTAAAGAAATTATGTTAACCAGGTGACCAGTGGCCTTAGTATCAGAATAAATGCTCTCCTCTCTTATTTGAAAGAATCGTTCAGCACTTTCTCCAAAGAAACAAATTAACCATAATATTGTAAGTGTTTTACTTAATTTTAGTTCTACTGTCATCTTCTGAAGGTATATTTCGCTAAAAATATGTTCTTTAATTTTTTAAACTCTACTTGGGCAGTTTTATCTCTTATTTTTTGCATCGTTTCCATTATTGCTGCTGAAACAACAGAAAAGTATTTCAGAGGAATGTGTCCAATGTGTTTGTTAGCCGAGCTCCCATATTTCAAAGCCCAATTTTCATCCATATGAGAATCTAGAGTCTATATCGCACATGACAGAAATCTCTATCACAGCAGTGTGGAAATCTGAAAAAAAGATAACCTGTTCCTAAGCTGTCTGTTTGGAGAACGCAAGGCCAATGTGGGTCATTCGACCACAAAATAAGCACACGATCTTTCCAGTAGCTTTTTGTCTTCCTCAGATCTCTGTAGTCCCTCTTGTACCCAGATTCAGCCCTGGGTCTCCAAGTTCCTCTGCCGAGCCGGTCTCTGGGGTATCGCGGTTTCGTGGCATCCTTGAAGGTGAAACCTTTTTCTGTTCAAGTGCTTCGGGCTCCTGCGTTAGGGAACTCTAGAAAAGGATTCGACAGGACCGTATTCGGCTAATTACGAGTCCACAGGAGGCAGGAATAATGGGAGCCAAAGAAGTCAGAATTTACAGCCCGATCAAAGACAGTGACACGAGGAGCATCTGTCGTTAACAGTCCACCCGGGGCGCTCCTCTGTCGGCCTGGGAAATTAAAGGGTGGAGAAGCGCCGTCCTCAGCGATTCCCCGCGGCTGGAAAATGTTATGACTCTAACAATGTTTTCAGATAAGCAGAATACAGTCGAACATCCGAGGACTGCGGGGATACGGTGGCTTGGGGACCTGAGAGCCGGTGTGATTCACTCAAATCATCACGAGGGAGCGCAGAAATAAATAAATGCTTGGCTCCACTATACTCGTCTTAGTTCCTCCCCCCCCAAGGTTCCGACAACGCTAATATGGATCTTTAAATTGTAGTTATTCACGCCAAGATAAAAGCCGTGCAGAGGAGCGGCTGCAACGAAGTCACCACCGTGGTGGACGTCAAAGACATCTTCAAGTCCTCGTCGCCCATCCCTCGGACGCAAGTCCCGCTCGTCACCAACTCCTCCTGCCAGTGTCCCCACATCCTGCCCCATCAGGACGTGCTCATCATGTGCTATGAGTGGCGCTCACGGTCAGCGGGGAGGGGCGCCGGGGAGCTCACTTAGGAGGCGGAGCTAGGACGCACACGGGGACGCACGCATGCGCACACCCAGGGACACGCACACATACACATAGTAAAGCGAACTCTGAATCTCAGAATGTGTGCCTCTCAATTCAAGCCATCACCAAAGTATACGAGTGAGTATGTCTCAGAGACACTCACACCTCCACAGCCGGGAGTCTTTGTACTACAGTGTACTTCCCCAGGAACACCACGCATGTGTACCCAACAAGTCATCCTTTGATTTTCTGCTATGTGTGCTTGGCTTTTTCTTTTTACTGTAGGCCAAGACGCCATCCCTTAAAAAAAAGAAAAAATCAAAAAAAATTTGGCTTTTCTTGAGACAGGGTCTTGCTTTGTGGTTCAGGCTGGCCCTGAGCTCACTATGTAGCCCAGGCAAGCCTCGAACTCAGCAATCCTCCTGCCTCTGCCTCCCGAGTGCTGGGATGACAGGCATGAGTCACCACGCCCGGCACTGTGGTATGTGGTACTGATTGCTGGTGGGTGTGAGTCACCACGCCCGGGGTATTCTATGTGGTTACTGGGGATTGAACCAGGGACTTTGTGCTTGCTAGGTAGGCGCCAGATCCACTGAGCTAAATCTCTGGCCCAAAAATTTTTTTAAAATTGACCTCTGGTGCTCGCTTCGGCAGCACATATACTAAAATTGACCTCTGTTGAACAATTTCTTGTTGTACATTTCACGATACTTGTGGGTCCCCTCATAGGCCACCTTGTATTCTTCACTACTAAGCATCCTATTTACATCTCATCCCTCTTAAGAGCTGAAGCCATGTTTTGGGGCTGGTCTCCAACAGGCTTGGTGCAGAGGAACAGTAAGTTGCTAGTAATTAAATTCTGCTTGGACAGGTGAGTGGATTATAAATCCACTCTAGTACAAATGTTTTTGGATGACTTGGATTTATGTCTTCACAGAAGATGCCGGTGATAATTTGGGAAAATAATCTGGTAAAGATATGGAGAGGAGATTTTTGCCAAAATTAGTAGAGATGTACATCATGAGACTCACACAGTGGTTAAAACCCAATGTTGTTTTAACATGTTAAAAACAAGTAGTGCATAGGAGACAGGTAAAACAGTAAAACTTATTGAAATGGATGGCAATATATAATAGAATATTTTATTATATAAGAAATACAACAAAAAGAGAAGAAAATGAATGTGTTAGTTCATGTTGCAAAAGTACTTCTTTGGAAAAATAGGATGTTTTTTCACTTTATACTGAGCTATAAAATAAATTTGAAGTAGACTAAATTGGTAAATATTTTTAAACAAAGAGAATAAAATTAAGTAACTAAATCTGTGATATTCAAAAGGCAAAATAGTTTGTAACCATACAACTAATATAAGTAGGAAGGGAAATTTCAATATACATATTTAGCTACATAATATTATGTACATAAAAATCACAAATACAAATAATCTAATAAAGGTTGAAAAAGTTTAAGGTGGTATATGAGTAAGAATTGGTCTTATACTATAAAAAGCTTATGGAAAATCAGCATTAGAATATAGAAATATCTGTACATTGATCCATGTAGTTCCAGAAAAAATACAAATAATAAATATTAAACAAGTCCTTTCTTCATTCCAAAAACCAAATAAACATACTTTTTTACCTGATAATGCCAGGAAATCGGATGAAAAAAGAACAACCATTTTGAAAATAATTTGGCACCATGTACTGAAAATCTTTAAAAACATATCCCCTCACCTAATTCTTCTACTTATACAAATTTGACCCAAGGAAATAATAAGTCATCACTGCCCACCATTGTCTACAAGGATTTCAACATGATAAACAAATAGGTAGATAAACAAAAGTGAGAGCTCAGTAGCAGTGAATAACATTATATTGTTTAAAGTTAATTTTTGAGGTTTTATCATTATCAGTGAATGCATATAAAGCTGAAAAGGGATGTACAATATGATCTCAATATGCGGTGTGATCTATATGTGTGTGTACACACACACACACACACACACACACACACACACACATGGACATGGGAGAATGTAAGGAAATACCAACAGTGTATAAATTTAAGATACGTGGATGATGGAGGTAAGGGTTACTGAATGATGTCTTTATAATTTTCTGTAGTCTAAGCTTTTTATTTTCACAGTCCAGAGCTGCTTTCTAAGATAAATTACCTTTGTTTTTTCTTCAGGATGATGCTTCTTGAAAATTGCTTAGTAGAAAAATGGAGGGATCAACTTAGTAAAAGATCCATAGTAAGTATAAATGGTAAGATTGTGAATATGGAGATAAATGCATGTAAGGAAATTCTGTGTGATTGGGGGGGGTTCACGTTGTCTTGTCTACAAGTTCCCATGGAAACCAGCAGTAGCAACAGTCTTCATTTTTTGAGTAAGCAGTTAAGACATATAGCTCTTCTTACTAGCAATTTTATCAGAAACCTACCATTTCATTTCAAAGTTGGTTTAGTTGTATTCAATTCTAATATACTAGTAATTTACAAATTTAAAAGTTATTACCATTAATTGCCTTAACAAGTAGTAAAATAGCTTAGCAGAATTCATTGAGATTAAAACCATTATATACTGCATTTGTAAGTGTCCAGATACCTAATTGTAATATTTATACCATCATTATACATTAAAATATCATTACCCCAAATATCATTCCAGAAATAATGTGAGATTTCTGTCAGATGTAAAAAATAGCCAGGTGTGGTGGCTCATTCTTGTAATCCCAGCATTCAGGAGGCAGAGGCAGGAGGATTGCTGTGAGTTTGAGGCTTACCTGGGCTACATAGTGAGCTCAGGGCCAGCCTGAACTACAAAGTGAGACCCTGTCTCAAATTTAAAAAGTTAAAAGCAAATGCAAAAAATAATTGTTTTCTTTCCGATTAATTTTAGTGACATAATAGAGATACTGATAATTCAGTTAAGAAGGGTAACATGTTCTTTTTTTCCCTTTTCTACCAGAACTAAAAACATTGGGTAATAGGTTTGAAATTTTTAAAGAACTTTCCTTTCCTGAAAAGATGCATAAGCATACTCAAGAGAATTTGTGTTTTGGAGTTTGCAAAACAAACTGTTCCTGCCTGTGTTCTCTAGTTTTCATGAATAAAAATTCTTGAACAAGGCAAGAGTATATACTAGTCATGACTTAAAGAAAATACTCTTGTGCTGCAGCATTCCTTATTCAAAGCATGTCTGTATAACAGAACCAAATACTCTATGTTAATTGTGAGCTAAAAACACAGGTGAAAGCTCAAAAGATGCTCAAGAGTATGAGTAGTTGAGTAGGGGATTTAGTTCAGTGGTTCCAGTGTCTGCCTGGCAAGTGCAAGGTCCCAAGTTCGATCCCTGGTACCACATACCACAATGCCGGGCAAGGTGTCTCATGCCTGTAATCCCAGCACTCAGAAGGAAGAGGCAGGAAGATTGCTATAAGTTCAAGGCCAGCCTTGGCTATATAGTGAATTCAGGATGAGTCTGCATTACAAAACAAGACCCTGTCTCAAAAAGACAACAACAGCCAGGCGTGGTGGCTCACACCTGTAATCCCAACACTCGGGAGGCAGAGGCAGGAAGATTGCTGAGTTCGAGGCTTGCCTGGGCTACATAGTGAGCTCAGGGCCAGCCTGAACTACAAAGTGAGACCCTGTCTCAAAAAAAAAAAAAAAAAAAAGACAACAACAACAGAAAACCAAGAATATCTGTAGTATTGCTAGACAGAAAGTTCCAGCCAAACTTACCTGATTTCCAAGTGTACACTAGATTAGAAACATCTGTGGAAGGCAAGTCAACCAGAAAGACCTGTGGTTGTTGCAGGGAAAAATAAAGCTTCAAGAATCACAGCTCTCTGAACCATTCACTTTGGAAGCAAACATTCCTGTATGTATCAGGAAGAATTAGAAACAATCACTATGTAATAGCAACAAACGGTAATGAATTTATTATTTTAGAATAGAATAGAATGTCCTCTGAGAGAGCAGGAACAGTGTCTCCTTTTTATTGCATTTCTGATGCCTAGAACTCTACCTGGCCTGTGGTGCTGCCCAAAAACTTTGCTTGAACAGACTAACAAAGAAGGATCGTACACGTCCCAGTGTAAAAAGTGTCTATCCGAGCGGGCTCACTTGCAGCTATGTCTCACGTGACCAACATAAAGATACATCTTGTATTCTCAGGGAAACTTTCCTAGCCAGGGTGAGTGATATCCCAACATCCTGGGGGAGATAACACGTGAGTAGCTCACACCAATCCCCCTTATCCAGAGTTTTCTGCCTAACAGTTTGTGACCTGGAGTTAATCGTGGTCCAAAATCACAGTGCAATAAAATAAGGTATTTTGAGACAGAGAGAGAGAGAGCAAGCATGTTCACATAAATTTTATTATAGTGCACTGTCATGATTATTTTATTACTGTTGATTTTATAGTTCTTAGCCTATTAATTAAACTTTATCATAGATATGTATGTAAAAGCAAAATATGTAATAGAGAGAGGGTTCAGCACTATCCACAATTTCTACCACATGCTGGGGAACCTGGAACCTATCGCCAGGGGATAAGGGGGAAATACTATGCTACAGGAGTTCCCAACTCTGGCTCTAGAGAAGTACCTGTTCACAGGCCAAGCCAGACAGTGGGAGCTGAGCGGCAGGTGAGCAAGAGTTTGTCATCTGTGTTTGCAGCCGCTGCTTACAGCTCTCGTTACTCCCTGACCGGAAGCACTAGATTCTCATAGGAGCTCGAACCCTACTGTTCGCTGTGCATGGGAGGGCTCTGGGTTGCCGAATCCTTTGAAGCAGCCTGGAACCATCCCCTCTCAGCACCGCCACACCCGCATGGGAGAGAATCGTCTGCCACGAAACGAGTCCCTGGTGTCAGCAAGGCTGGGAAACCCTGTTGTGCTAGATCTAGGCGGCTTCCGTACTCCAGTGGGTGCGCGTGAGTGTGTGAACGTGGTAAGAATCGTCTGACTTGCTGGTGAGGCTGAGTGCGTTTCTTTGAGCCTTATCAAAGCCTTTGGTGAAGGCTTCCCAGGGTAGTAATGTTGCATTATAGGGTCGGTGGCAAAGAGGGCGAGGACCTCCTGCTCTGGAGACAGCTGTCAATTCGGATTCTGCTCAGATGTTTATTTACCAGCTGTGTGGCCTCTCTGTGCTTGTTTATGGTTGTGACAACTATAATTGCTTCTGTGCGTTTCAAATAAATGAACACATGGGGAGACTTAATCATGTATTGAACACTTTCCAGATCACCCAGGTGCTTGGTAAGGGCTCGACACAGGGTAGTTACTGCGGGGTTGTTGTGGTATCACGGTACAAATAAATTGCGCTGATACTTAAAATTGCCCGGGTAATGTCGGGTGTTACCTCACAGCAAAAAGAAGTGAGATGTTTCTGACAGTCGTGTTTCCAAATTGCCTCCCAGCAGTGGGAAGAGAGGCTGCAGGAACACCGGAGAACGGTTCAGGACAAGAAGAGAGCAGCTGGACGCACCAGTCGAAGTAATCCCCCCAAAGCGAAGGGAAAGCCACCCGCCCCCAAGCCCGCCAGCCCTAAGAAGAACATTAAAGCTAGAAGTGCACAAAAGAAGCCAAACTCAAAAAGAGTGAGCTAACTGCTTTCCGAAATGGAGACTTCTTTACTGAGAGAGGCCGAGCGTTGCCTGGGACAGCCAACGGAAGGCCACACGCCCCTTGCCTTAAGGACTCTTGCAGTCCTGTTCATAGACACGTTTGCAGCATTCTTTTAGCGATTTGCTTCCGTTTTTCCTTTTAAGCCACTACAAGCCACCCGGGGTGGTTGGCCGTCCGGCATGGCAGGCGTCCTAATTAGGGCTGGTCAAAAGCTTTTCTTGTGTACAGAGTGGTTCAGATGCACACTCTTCTGACCTCCATGTAGAGGAAATAGGCTTTTGTTCTTCCTGTTTGACCCAATATGTGCATTATAAAATGAATGCCATATTTGAAGTGAAACACTTTAATTTTTTTGACAAACTATTTTCTTTCCATTTGACTTCAGTTAGAACATTAGGGGTGTTTTTGAATGTGACTGAAACTGTAATACTTCTGAAGAAAGCAACAGAAATGAATGTTGAAGAAATCTTTATGTGTTTATTATCTGCAGGAGGACTTGGGAGATGAAGGGGATTTTTTTTTTAATCTAGAGAAGTAGGATGTGGAAAATTGTAGTGCGTGTTTATAGGGAGACTTTTAGCTCTGTTTTAGGTACAAATTCTAAAAACTAAAACAATAATGAAAAATAAATAAAAAGGAGAGGCAGAGACAGCTCTCTGATTCCTGTTTTCTGGTTACCGCACCTTGGTGGAGGGGTCCTGATCTCACTGTCACCATGGTGTGTGTCCATATCTCTGAAGAGCTGGGCACAGTGAGTCTGTTTGCCCCATTACTGTGTAGAGGCCAATTCACAGGTCAGCGCTAAGGGTTTTATGCCCTCAAAAGAGGTGTGAGACTCAGCCAACTCTGCAGGACAGCCCAACGCCATGGTTGCCAAACTGGAGGACATTTTCTTTCTGCAGTTGCAGGCGGAGCAGTGGCTGTGGGGCTGTGGTAGGCTGGCTGGGGCTCGCAGGCTAGTCCTCAGCCTGCCATGGCAGCCGTCATACACCATCCCTGTGGCTGAGAGGTGACAGAGGCCACTCGTCTACTCACTGAGTCATGAGTTAGCAGGACCACCTGAAAGTTACGTTTCCCTGAGGTTTGTTGTTATCTCTGCTCCTCAGAGGAAGGCTAAGTTCCCACACTCCAGTCATGTAAGATCATTAAGAGAGGTGTTTTGATTTCACCTTTGTCATCACTGGGACTCAAAAGTAAGGTACATGGCAGGCCCAAGTGGAAAGTGAGAAAAAGGACCAATAAGAAATCTGTTCAGCACCTTCAGATGGGGCTGCTACTTCAAGGTGCTGGAGCTAAAAGTCCCCATCGATCCACCTCCATGAAGGTATCAATAAAATTCTCATTGTGTGATCCTGTTGTACAAAAGCCAAACCTCTCTGGCCCTTAAGGAATCCCTTTTATGTGTTCTACAAAGCAACTAAACTCAAGGACCCTTGGAAAAGCCATGCAAAGACATGGGTAACCTATCTCACCCCCTTAGCAATTAGCAATTCCATGGAAGAGAAGGACAGAAATGGAGCACATGACTCTGTAGAAAACACTTGAGTACAAGTATTTTAAAGAACAAAAGTGAATGTCATAAGGATTTTGGAATGATTTACAAATTAAAGCTTGTATTGAATATTGTACTGAAGTTATATACTATTACACCAAATCTTAACTAAATCAGGTACCTTTGTGAGTTTGACTGATGGATAGAGATTAACCAAGCCACCGATTGGTTATTAAGAAAATGAGCCTGAGCTTATCCTGAGAAAGAAGACACCAGTGTGGGTAGAGCCTCTTGTGAGTCTCAAAAATTTAGTTTTCTCACTTAATATATTTTCTTCACCTAAAAACATGTAAGAGGAGATAAATATAAATATACAGAAAGAAGAATTGGGGTTCCTGGGATTTTTTAATTAGGAAAAACACACTTTGCAATGCTTCATTGACAAATGTCATAATTGTGGTTAACTGAAGGCATGCCTTTTTACAAAAAATCCACAATTGTGTTATTCTTTGAATATCACAGTCACATGTACTTTTTGTAAGCACCCAATAAATGGACAGAGTCAAAAAAAGAACGGAATTAAAATTTTACCTAATCCTACCCACCATGACACACAAGGAATCACTGTTACATTCTGGCATATAATTCTTCAGGTGTTTGCTATGCACTTACATAGTTATTCAAACATAAGTGAAGATCAGAAAAAGCTGTTCCAAAGCTGTCTCTTTCACCCAGGTCTTTGCTAAGACTAGTTCTCATGTCAGTAAAGTTGATGATGCCTTTTCATAGTGGCTGTGTTGAGTTCTGTCACATGTATTACTCAACAAAGTCTTGAGCAGTTAGTTTGTTCCTTAAGCAAACATACTGAAAAACAGAAAAAACAGCTGAGGAGCTAAGTGTGCACATCCTCGATTAGTTCCTTGGGATAACTTCGTTTAAGTAGCATCTCTGGGCCAAGAAGTATGCTTAATAGGAAAAATTCTTGGCTACGTTGTCCATCATGCCATGGGCTGCTTGAATTTGGTAGCCAAGTGCTGACCTTGCAAACCCCTCTGTCTCATAATCTTATGAATGTGAGCTTGGCACAAGAGGCCCCTTTGATGAACGTCTTCCTTTCATCAGGAAGCCACTAGCCACTGCATTATCTGTGTTTTCAACACTCCAGGCAGCTGCATAATTGAAGGCATGAACATCTGAGATGGAATACAGCCAATTGATAAGTGAATGGGCTGATAGGTAAGTAGGTAGGTAGGTGATAGATGGATGGAGCTAGATATATGAAGGACAGAGACAGATTAGATAGATTTCTTTTGACTACTGGGACAAGCCTAAACTATCTTCTCAATTTTCTAAAGAAGCAAATGTAGTAATATAACTGGTTATGTAGAGAATCTGAAAAAATCAGAAGGCATCAAGAAACCACTAGATTTCTCTCTGCACCAATCCCCTCTTAAGGTCCATGAAAATTTATATTATCGGCTTAGTTCTTGCTTTCCTGTTCTAAACCACATTTTCTTGTTTACCCACACTCTTGGTGTCTATGCTAGAATATCCATAGGCTTTCTGTTGCAACCTCACAATAAACCTGTTCATGTATACCAGCTCGAGGGTGCTATTGTTTCAGGGAACCAGTTCCTGAGTAGAAAAGAAAGGGATATTGTGGCCACCAGTCTCCAGCTGCTGCTGTCACCATCGCAAAAGCCAAAAGTGCCTCCTCGGGATGGTGACCTGAAGAATGAAGGAGACCTTAGGAGTCACTATCTACTCCTCTGGAGCAAGGCTGGAGGAGGGCTTGTCTGATGCCCCCACACAGAGTGAGAAAGAGCTAGGCCCCAGGGTTGCTAAGTTTTAATTTATCCTGTCCTCTGGTGTGAGTGTAATAGTTGATTTTCCTGTTTGTGTGAATGGACTTTCGAATGTGTTTCCTATGGCATGACACTGTAGGACAGACTTGTGTGGCACAAATCATTTTCTTCTTCATCAAAAGCTCAAGACCAG
>PVIC010003831.1:6321-66490 GCA_004025085.1 Thryonomys swinderianus | reverse complement strand
TGCAAATGAAAACAACATTGAGATTCCATCTCACTCCACAAAGAATGGCCACGATCACAAAATCTACAAAACTTTAAAAGAAGAGTTAATACCACTACTTCTCAAACTCTTTAACGAAATTGAAAGGGAAGCAGTACTCTCAAATACATTCCGTGAAGCAATCATTTCCTTGATTCCAAAAGGAGAAAAAGACCCAACCCAAAAAGAGAACTACAGGCCAATCTCCCTAATGAACACTGATGCAAAAATCCTCAACAAGATACTAGCAAAAAGAATACAGAGAATTATCAAGATTATACACCCTGACCAAGTTGAATTCATCCAGGGATGCAAGGAAGGTTCAACATACATAAATCAATAAATATTCACTATATTAACAGACTCAAAGACAAAAACCATATGGTCATCTCAATAGATGGAGAGAAAGCATTTGACAAAAATCCAACACCCATTCATAATCAAAACCCTACAGAGAATCAGAATAGATGGACTTCATCTCAACTTAATATAAGCTATTTATGAGAAACCAACAGCTAGCATCATACTTAAAGGGCAAAAAACTGAAACCTTTTACACTAAGATCAGGAACAAGACAAGGATGCCTTCTGTCACCACTCTTGTTCAATATAGTGCTGGAAACATTAGCCATTGTAATTAGACAAATGAAAGAAATAAAAGGAATAAAGATAGGAAAAGAAGAAGTTAAACTGTCATTACTTGCTGATGACATGATACTCTATCTAGAAGACCCTAAAAACCCCACCAAACAACTACTAGACTTAATCATCAAATTTAGTAGCATAGCTGGATACAAGGTCAATGCTCAAAAATCAATCACATTGTTATACACAAAGAATAGATTGATAGAGAAAGAAATTGTGGACGCAGTCCCTTTTACAATAGCATCCAGAAAAATGAAGTATCTAGGAGTCAATCTAAAACAGGAGATAAAGTACCTCTATTCCAAAAACTACAGCATTCTGAAAAAGGAGATTGAAGAGGATATCAGAAAATGGAAAGAGATCCCTTGTTCCTAGATAGGAAGAACCAACATCGTCAAAATGGCTTTACTCCCACAACTACTGTATAGATTCAGTGCAATCCCAATTGAAATCCCAAGAGCATATTTCAAAGATCTAGAGAAAATAATCCAAAAATTCATCTGGGACCACAAGAGACCTAGAATAACAAAAGCAATTCTAGGAAACAAGGACATGGCAGGGGGTACACTCTTTCCAACTTGAAACTTCACTACAAAGCCACTGTGATAAAAACAGCATGGCACTGGCAAAGAAACATCTGAGGATCAGTAGAATAGATTAGAAGATCCAGAAATAATACCAGATACATTAAGCTACCTCATCTTTGACAAAGGAGACAAACATCCTCAATGGAGGAAAGATAGTCTCTTTAACAAATGGTGCTGGAAAAACTGGGTTTCAACCTGCCAAAAACTGAACCTAGATCCATCTCTTTCACTGTACACTAAACTAAAATCAAAGTGGATGAGAGACCGACATATTAAAACAGAGACACTAAACCTACTGCAAAACAGGTTAGGTAAAATTCTTGGAGACACTGGCATAGGGAAGGACTTTATGAACAAAACCTCTATAGCACGAGAACTATCAGAAGAAATCAACAAATGGGATCTCTTTCTATTAAAAAGCCTCTGCACAGCAAAAGAAACCATCAGCAGAGCAAAAAGGCAACCAACAATATGGAAAAAAATCTTTCCCAGTAATTTCTCAAAGGGCTACTATCTAGAATATATAAAAAGCTTTTAAAATTCAGTCCCCCCAAATTTAAAGACCCATTTCAAAAATGGGCATCTGAAATGAACAGACACTTTTCAGAGGAAGAAGTAAAAGCAGCTAAGAAGCTTATGAAGAAATGCTCAATGTCACTGGTCATTTGAGAGATGCAGATGAAAACAACTCTGACATTTTATCTTACTCCCCAAAGAATGGCTGCTATCACAAAATTAGGCAGCAACAAATGCTAGCAAGGTTGTGGAGAAAATGGAACCCTTCTTCACTGTTGGTGGGAATGTAGACTAGTACAACCATTATGGAGATCAGTGTGGAGATTCCTCAAAAATCTAGGATTAGAGGTTCCATTTGACCCTGCTATTCCCCTGCTGGGGATATACACAAAAAAAAAATTACAAGATTCCTATCACAGTGAGATATGTGCACCTGTGTTTATAGCAGCTTAGACTGCGATAGCTAAATCTTGGAAACAACCCAAATGCATATCAACAATAGACTGGATAAAGAAGACGTGGTTTTTTAATAAAATGGAGTATTACTCTGCCATAAAGAAAGATGAGATTGAATCATTTATACTCAAATGGACATACCTTCAGGACATACTCATAAGTGAAATAAATAGGTCACAGATGTACAAATATCATATATTTTCTCTAATATGAGAAACTGAAGTTATAAATGTGTTCTAGAATGCATGATTGATACTGTGAAATAGTAAATATTCAAAGGGTAGTGGGACTTAGGAGTAAATAATAAAGAAAAAATTGATGCCAAGAAAAAGGAAACAATGTTTGTGTATATAGGGGTGGGGGGAGGTAGGTTGGGTAGGGGAGGGGGAAAAATGAGAATTAAATTGTGTCATATACTGGTACAAATTCTCAATGTGGAGTGTAATTTGATGTGTGTATATAATGTACCAATAAAATGTACTAATAAAAAAAGAAATTTAAGTATTGTATGTTTCCTCATATTGGAAACATAAAATATAAGTAAACAAGCAAACAAAATACATGAGAGATGAAAGGAAACTTAGAAATAGGAAGAGAAGGGCGAGGGATATGGTTCAGTTTGACTGCACCCCCCTCACAAGCACCAAGTCCTGAGTTTGATCCCAGGTGCCAAAAAGGAAAAATAGTAAAAGGTGACAGGAGGGGGGAGAGTTGGAGAAAAGGAATTGAAAATGATGAAGATACCAGTGTACCAAGTATCCAAAATAAACATCAGTATTCTATACCATGAATATGTATTTTTCTAAAAGCTATATACATTACACAAATTATTTAACATCACTTTTCTTACATGTAAAATTACCCCTTCATCTGAAAACATATATTTAAAGAATAATGGGCCAAGGATTTAGCTTGGTGGTTCTGGCACTGCCTATCAAGCACAAGGTCCTGAGTTCAATATCTGGTACCACATCCCACAATGCTGGGTGTGGTGACTCACGTTGAACAGCAATCAGTACCACTTACCACAGTGCTGGGCGTAGTGGCTCATGCCTGTCATCCCAGCACTCGGGAGGCAGAGGCAGGAGGATTGCTGTGAATTTGAGGTTAGCCTGGACTACATAGTGAGTTTAAGGCCAGCCTGAACTACAAGGCAAGAACCTCTCTCAAAAAAAAAAAAAAAGGAATAATGTACACGAAGAACAAAAGAAACAATAGGTGCCCTGTAAATGTTGTGAACCTCTTTCCTCCACTTTGCTGTTAGGGATTTTGTTTCTTTATGGTGCTGGGAATTGAACCAAGGCCTTTGCTACATCCACAGGCCTCTTTTGACTTTTTTTTATTTTGAGACAGGATCTCACTACATTGCTAAATTTTGCAAGCCTCCTGCCTCAGCCTCTCAGAACACTGGGATTACAGGCATGCAGAGCTGTGTGTGGCTTTCTGTGTGACTAAGACACAGGTTTCCTTTTAAACCATTCCTAACTTCACTTGAAACTGTTACTTCTGTTTGGTTTTACAGATCTGTGTATCCTTGTTTCATATGAACTTTTTTTAAATTAGTTAAATGATGGAATAGAAGCAGCAAGATACTGCTTTCAAACAACAAGTTCTAATCCAGGTTTGACCACCAGCCACGTGAATTTGGGTGATCCATTCACATTTCTGCTGATGACTTTGCTCATCCTTCACTAGACAGGTCCAGATGTTCTACCTGCCTTACACCAATGCCAAATTCAAATGAAGGGAATAGATGAAAGTTATCTGTGAGCAGTCAAGAGCCACACCGCTGTGTGGAAATAAAGGAAGGCGGGTCAGTGAATATAGAGGTCAATACACACCTAAGGGTCTGACTCACTATGACATCAGGTAGAAAAATGGCCAAAACCCAATGACTTCTGAGTTTCAGACAGTGAAACTCCAAGAAACAGGATGCCTGAAGGAGTTGTTAGAGAGACCCTTGATGTGTCCTGTCTATAAAGAATCAGAAATGGTGCACCACCGTTTAGCATCACCCTTGAAGCCCACCCCTTCACATGGCCTATGTCAGTGGCTGTCTTGGGCGTACCAGGCTCCTCCAGAGAAAACGCAGTCTCCAGCCCACAGGGTTGCCAGGGCCTTCTCACAAGCACACCGATAATGAAATGTGCTACAAAATACTGGGCTTGGGGAGGTGGAAGCAGAATATATAATCTAGTTTTGACCAAGCAAAACTTTGTCATAGACAAGGAGCTTAAAGAGACTCTCGCCAAGTACTCTCCATTAAAGGTCATTCAAAGAATATCAGCATAACTGTCAGAAAGCAAGCTGAAATCAGGCCGAGGATTTAGCCCACTGGTTCCAGCATCTGCCTCGCAAGCACAAGGTCCTGAGTTCGATACCTGGTACCACATACCACACTGCCAGGCATGGTGGTTCACACCTACAAGCTCAGCACTCGGGAGACAGGATGATTGCCATGAGTTCGAAGCTAGCCTGGGCTACATAGTTCAGAGCCAGTCTGAACTAAAAGTGAGACCCTATTTAAAAAGGAGAAAGAGAAGGAGGAGGAGGAGAGGAAAAAAAGAAAAGAAAAGCAAAGACAGCACATCTCTTCTTTCACAGGTAAGTTTCTAGCCAGCACCCAAAGCAGAAACATGACTCCAGCGGTTATTTAGCCCAGGTATTATAAATGGCCAAGATGACATGAAATGCGGGTTCACACCCACTGCTGATGAAGCTGAGTCTCATTTGAAAATATTTAAAACTACTAATTTTTGTTACTTTAATACTTGGCATGGGTCTGTACTGTATACATCACCATAGGAACACAGGCATACAATTTGCATATACATATACCTACTACTGGGTTTGAAGTAAAAAGTGAGGAAACAACTGGCAGAGGCTACAGTGGTTCCTTGGTTCATGGACTTAATTTTTTCCCCAATTCTGCTCATACAATGTTCCACAGATACCACTGTACTTTGTTTCTTCAAAGTGTGACATGCCCCAGTCTAGGCTTTCCATGTCACACACCAGCGTCATGACCATGGGGCAGACGAAGATGGCAGAAGGCTGGATTTCCATGGGCCATCTGGTGCATTGCTGGCACTAGGAGCATCTCCGTGTGTCTCTCCTGAGCCTCTAAACACACCGACATTTGCGGCACCCTCACACCAAGCTCATGAAATCCATGGGCCGTCAACATCCTCACACAGAGGGGCTGAGAGAGGTAGCTGGGGTTGGTTCCCACTCTGTCAGCCTGCGACCTGTGCCCAAGACAATGGCCAATGTGTATGGATTACTTTAGTCCAGACCCTCCGTAAGAGTTGCATGTGAGTTAATCATACAAAATGTTCCTTAGGACAGTGTGATGGAAAGCGCAAGTATTTATTCCCCTTTCACAGATGTGGTAAGGGAAGCAGCGAATGGCTAAATAATGTCCCCAAACTTACACGGCTAATAACTGTTATGGTCAGGATTCAAAAACGTGCCTCTAACTCCCAGGACCCTGCTCTTCCTTACATGTGAAATAACAGTTTTATGGCATGCCATTAGGATTTCTCTGCAACAATATTAATTTTAAAAATGTCTTGCAGTCTAATTTGTAGCCATGTTTTCTCTTAAACAAGATTATTTATCAGGACAAATCACTGCCCTTATATTAAACATCAAAAGCAAATTACATAATTCCCATGTTTACAGGAATTATTCTTACAAACAGATTCAGGAAAATTCATCTTACCAATTTTTTTTTTTTTTTTGAGACAGGGTCTCGTTTTGTAGTTCAGGCTGGCCCTGAGCTTACTATGTAGCCCAGGCAAGCTTCGAACTCAGCAATCCTCCTGCCTCTGCCTCCCAAGTGCTGGGATTACAGGCGTGAGCTACCACGCCTGGCACTGTGGTATGTGGTATTGATGGCCAGTGGGCATGAGTCTCCACACCCAGCACTGTATGTGGTTACCGGGGATCAAACTCAGGATCTTGCACTTGTGAGGCGGGCACCGGAACCACTGAGCTAACCCTCCGGCCCATCTTACCAATTCTTGACATGACTGCTTTCAATCTTTTTTGACACGAAGCAAAGCACAATTAGCAACATGATGAAATGGACACTTTCTGCTCAGAGCATCTGAGATAAGTCTGCCAGTGTCTAAAGCAATGAGAAGACGATGTGTGGCCCAGACCTTTCATGTAGTTAACAACTAGATCAAAAAGGTAACACAGAAACAGCTGAGAGAACTTTCCAATCACTACTTTAGCTAGAATCACGCCATGTAGTATTAAGTGTTTAGGCAGAGAAAAGCCCAGTGAGTAGTAGCATCCAGTCCAACTTGTAAAGCTTTCTAGTAAAATACAGCAAGTGGTAAACTGGAGGGGAAAAAATTGGCAGTCTATAGAAAAATGCATCTGAGGGCAAATTCCTCTACAGGACTGTGTGTTGTTTGCTGTGTAAATTGAGGACTTGAGTTTCTGAGCTTCTCTTCTCAGATGTCCCCATTATAAACACTTAGGTCATGATTTTAGAAGTAGTATAATTTACAAAGCACAGTCCACACTGTACAGACTCAAATGCTACTTTGTTACTGTGGCAATTTTACCTTTGATAAGCCATTATATTTATCTTTATAAGCACTTCATTAAGTATCACTCTTTCTCAAAAGAGAAAAATTCAACCTTGAAACAACTAAGCAATTTAGCAGCTCAATATAATATATAAACTTAGTAATAAAGCAAAAACAGTTGCTTGATTAGATTCCATAATTTGATTACTGACATCATCTTTACTTGAGTAGTGCAAGATGCCTAGAACCTAACAATGTTTGGGAAAGCAGAGAGATTTACTAGGAATGTTCAGAACCAGTTTCCTGCTTTATTTATCCCAGATTAATAACAGTTAAGCTGCCTAGTTTCATCCAGAAGAGACTTTTTCACTTTTTTCTCAGCGAGTTGGAGTTTATGGAGATCATTTCATGAATATATTTTTATTTGTTTAATCCATAGTTGAAAAAAATCAATGCTTTTGACACCAATTGTTTCATAGGAATTTGCTTAGAAAGAACAATGGGATTATAAAGATATTTTAACCTAATATTAAAAATCCCAATAGGCCCAGCACTCGGGAGGTAGGGACAGGAGGATTGCTGAGTTCGTGGCGGCTTGCCTGGGCACTATAGTGAGCTCAGGGCCAGCCTGAACTACAAAGCGAGACCCTGTCTCCAAAACGCAAAAACAAAACAAAACAAAAAAAAAATCCCAATAGGCTAGTATTTTCCATATACATAAATTCACATATATTTTCTTGGTTAGATGTCTTCATCTATAGAAAAACACTGCTAAAAGTCACTGAATTAAAGAAAATGAACTTTTGGTTTATAAACAAAAAGTCAGATCCTGCCTGAGCAAATTTTCTTTTCCAGATTTTGTGCTTCTTTCTTCTTCCTGTACTATTTTTACACACCTCTTTAGGCCATCTTTCCCTGACTCAAGTGTTAAAAAAGCACAATTTTCTCTGATTTCACATTTTAACAAGAATTTGTAGATGAAATCGCAAGAAATTTCATAGGGGAAAAAAAACTCCATTTTCTTGTAGATTGTGCAAAGGTTGGCAGTCTGTCCACGGCACTGCTCATCTGTCACTCTGCACAAATGGACAAGACTATTACCTACAAAGGTATTAGGAAAGTGGTCCCAGCTGAAAGCATTTATCCAATTCCAATTGTTTGAAAGTTTAAAATCCTGAAGACGATATGGTTCCAGGAGCTACTGTTTAAAACAATGCAATGTCTGTTCTGGGTGAAGCTCAATATTTGCAAATCTGAGTTGGTTTAAAAAATAATAACTGTGTATCCAAAAAAGAATTCCTAAAGAAGCATTTATATGCCAGGCACATGTTTTTCATCTTAATACATTGGCTTACCTAAATAAATATGTAGAACCTAATAATTGTTCCTTATAGGTTGATTTTTAGTGGCTTTTCAAAAATGCTAATGAATAATAATGCAGAAATACACATATCTGTCAGCATTAAGATGCAATGGTATGTGGGAATTGCAAAATAAATGCTCTAGTGAATAAAATTTGTATTAAAAAGTAATTTAAAATCTGACTGTGGCGGCACATACCTGTAATTCCAGCATTTTGAGAGGCTGAGGCAGGAAGATCACTACAACTCTGAGGCCAGCCTTGGCTACATAGTAAGTTCAAGGTCAGCCAAATTATATAACAAGGCTCTGTTTCAAAAAAAAAAAAAAAACACTCCCAAGAAAGTAATTTAAAACTGCCCTGGTTTCAAAAGAAATGAATGTAGCCATATTCTTACAGGATAATGTCAGGTTAAAAAGTAACTGTGCTTCCCATACAATTGTGTGTGTTGGCATTTAGATGAGAATAGTAATAGTAAGGCTATTTTCATAGCTGTTCACTTAGGTTAGGATTAACATCAAACTTCATAATTATCTGAGATCACCCATTTGGAAGTAGCATGGCAAGACATAGTAATGGGTAAGCCATTCGAGTAGTTTTAATACTAAACAGATTAACACAGACTAAAGTAATAGTATAATTTGTGCACTGAATAATATTCCCAACCAATTCTCTTGATAAGAAAATAATTCCTATGAAATAGTGCCCTTGGTAGCTACTGCCTTCTAATTCTTTTGAAATACTGAGCTATCTGTTGGCTAGGAAATTACGGAGCACCATACACATAATGACTACGTAGACCTCAAATATTCTATGGCTTTGTTGTTGCACAATTTAATGAAGTCATTATAAATGACACTGAGATTTGCTTTAAATAAGAAAAACAAAGTATTACAACAAGAGGATGACACAGAACAGTGAAGATGTAATTCAAATGAGATTATAAACCAAAATAATTTTAGGTATGAAAGAAATTACTCATTGGCTAAACTGGCCATGAATTACATTTATGAGTACGACCAAAGGTAGGTCTATACATTACACATTCGCGAGGAATAAAGGAGCACATTTTAACACGCACCCCAAAGTTTTTCTCTCCAAGATCTTTCTCTGCTCACCTCCTTCCAAAGTAGACATGAGAGGATAATGGGGTTTCATTTATAAAGTAATGTGAAATCACAAAGTGATTACCCCAAGTCATACCCATCTTCCTTAGCCGCATAAGAAGACTTCACATCCAATTCTTTATGATTTAATAATCCTTGTTACATGTTATGTGGGTCGAGTGGCATGTGACACCTTGGAATGTAAATGAATGTAACAATGCAGGTGTCTCCCCTCCCCCCAGAGAGATATAGTGTGTTAAAAGACAGCATCTTATAGCTTCGGCTGTGCTTGAAAACGCACAGTTGGTGAAGATTTTAATCGTGTTGTTTCCACTTATGTAGGGAGAATCCATAAAAAGAGATTTATTATCATATTTTCTTTTTGAAATGTAGTATTTGCTTTTTACTTTGAAAGTGCTCCTCAGTACAGAGCAGAGTAAATATTACGATTTCCGTTCAACAGCAGCCAAGATTTAATTGTCTGTGAAATACAAGGCTTAGGACCTGATGTGAGTTAACTACCGTTCTGCTGATACCGACTAGGCTCTCGGGCGAGACTGAACTCCCCGAAGAGCCGCCCTGAGGGAATTCAGAGCCCTTGGAGGCATCCGCAGGCCGGGGGAGCCCGTCCCCGGATGCGGGCTTGCGTTCTGCGGCAGATTTAGAGACGTTCTGCGAAAAACGCAAACAGGAATAAGCAAGCAGTTGAGGAAAATACAACAAATCAGGCTCGCAGTTGAACAGCAAATGAGAAGGGGAAACGCAGTAACCGCGAACACACCTGAGTAACGAGGGGCGAGGGCGAGGGCGCGGGCGGCCGCCCCGTGGGAATCCCGCCCCTCGGTCGCGCGCACCAGCGACGCGGGCGGGACGAGCTCTGTCCCCGGCCCCGCTCGCGGCCACCCCGCCGCCGCCCGCGCTCCCCGCACCGCCGGGGCCCGTCACAGATCTGCCCCGGTGGCACCGCAGCCACAAGCCAACCCGTAATTGCAAAGCAAACAAGGCTGAAATGCTGGGTCGGCCTTCCGTCGTGACAATCTACGCGCTCGCCGCCGACGTGTTTGTGCAGCTCTATTTAAAGACACTTGATTGAGGAAACGTTGGAAATAGCGCTGAGGGTTTCCCTAATGAGCCCTCGCGGGGAAACGGCGGCCTTCGCGCAGCGCCGGGGCTCGAAGGCGAGGGTGGGACAGGGGCGCGCTTAACCCCTTCCTGCCCGTCTTGGGCGAATACTCCGGGCGGGCAGCCGCTCAGGGGAAACTGAGGCCCCACCCCTCCCGGAGCCGGACGGTGCCCCGCTGGAGTGGCGGAGAATTGGCTCCGGGGTTCTGGGAACTGAGAGGGTTGGGATCAAAATGAGAATGAACCAGAGCGGCAGGGGGTGGAGGGTGGTTTAAACAGGGGTGCTGGCTGGCACCCCCAGCATTCCGGGCAGCTACTTCCGTCGCACACCCACTGCCCTGCGAGGGCCGAGCCAGGCGCTGTGCTCGGAGCCGCAGTCCCGCGCTGCTCGAGGAACCGAGGCTGCAGGAAGGAGTCAGCGACAGGACGCGGCCTGGATCCTGGATCGGCGGAAGGGTGCACCTGGCCGGCAGGCACCCAACGCTCTCCTCCTACAGGCTGGTTTTCAGGCAACTGGAAGGGAAAGGAAAACCCAAAAAGGGACAAAGAGAAAAATGCATGTGCATTTAGTGCAGCCTGTGTGCCGGCTGACTCCCTGGCGTCCCTGGATCCCTCTGATCTCCAGCACCCGCCCCAAGGCCTGTGCTGACATCCCCATTGCTCAGGTAGGGAAAGTAAAGTGTAGAGAAGCTGAACCGGACAGCGCAGCCAGTCTCTGGAGAGCCAGTCAAGTCCTGCCCGGCTCTGACTGGGGCGCACGGATCAGCCAAGTGGTCTGGACTAGGCCTGCTGCGGGCCGTCTGGTCCGGAGGAATCTCCTGGTTCCTCCAGAGCAGGTCCGCTGCATGAACCACTTCCAGCCCCTCTCGCAGCTCTAACCGCTTTCCAAATAAAGGAAACCAATCCTGTGGCGATTGCCATCTCTTCTCCACACAGTTTCAGAATCTTTTTTGCAGCAATTCATTCACTGGGATCTCCACGGATCCGAGCTGAAGGAAGGAGAGCTACAAAGGCAACATGAGTGAGAAGACCAAAAACAAGCCCAAAAACAGGACTAGATTTGGAGAGTGAGAGGGGCCCTACTAGCCTAGAAGGGCATCCGTGGGCACTGAGCTTGGGCCTAGGAGCAGCAAAGAAGTGTGAACTCCCTAACCCAAAGGGAAGAGTGGGAGTGATGGGTTGTTTTGCCAGGATGCTGGCGAGTTAAGGAATGCCAGGCCCATACCTGGGAATAGTGCAGGGGTCGTTCTTTTACCACCTGTTACCATCTCTAATTGCAGGTTGATCAAGCCAAAACTTCTGTCCCTTTTAGGATTGAAAGCCTAAGGCTTGGAGGCAACACTAGTGGTAATCTTTGACCTTTCTGGACCCCTGTGCTACACTACACACAAGCCAAACAGACCTGTTAGGAGCAGCGACAGGAAAAAGACACTAGGGGCGCTCTCACCAGATGTGCTAACAACTGGAGCCCCACATTCCCGCGCTTTTCCCAGGAGGAACTGAAGTGTACCTTGGCCAACGTGAAGTTTCTTTCTGAAGTCACAGGCGGATGAATGTAGATGGAGAAAGTGAAGACTCCCAGGAGGATGGAGAGGGCTGGTTTCAGTTGTGCTTTCCTAAGAATGAACGGTGCCTCCTGTCAGCAAAAGAAAAGGTGGGGAGAGCATCGGTCACACCCATTTAGTGAATTCTCCAAACGTATTCTGAGGGGAACTCTGCTTTCTCTGTATGCAACCAATTTCTTCCTTTGAAGTCGGATGCTTTGCAAGCAGATTGCAATTCCATTTTTTGTCCCTCGAGGTTTGGGCCCGTGTTAACATAAATGGGCACTCACATTGTACCAAGAGAGAAAACCATTCTCTTGTGGAAAGTGGAACAAAGTGGGGCTTCTCCAATCACAGTACAGATATATATAATCTGTAACAACAAATTAGCCTGCTAGTGCCATGCATTTCCAGCAAGCATCCTGCCTTCTCTGCTTATATTATAACTTTTCTGCCTGCAATTATTTTTATTTTAATTTTCTGTCACTTTAACAAAAACCAGAGCCTTTTCTTTTAATGTTTTGTACACAACATGTTCATTTTGATAAGATGTTCTTCCCTAGCCTCTTTTAGCTCGCCTTTCCTTGTTTAGAGTTCTGTATCAGAAGTTTCTAATATTTCTCCCTCTTTTTTTTAAGAACTTGTCCCTGTCTTGCTTTATTTGTTTGTGTGAAATTTAGTTTGAAAGGAGATCAGAGAGAGCAGGAGGGGTTTGTAATAAGAGAATGACCGAATGACCCAAAGGCTGATTATCTATCATTAACTGGAGACTCGGTGTACCCAAATTACCAGGGAGACCTCAGTCCGCCGCCGGATCCTCACCCAGCCAGAAAGGCCAGCATGGAATGCACACGCCAACTGGCTCGTGGCATTGCAAATTCGGGTCCTCTGCTCACATACGTTTTCTTAAGGAATTTTCCTTCAAAACTCAAGTTGAATGGATCAATTTATAAGTGTCAGGGATACTGCACACAGATTTAAAAAAAAAACTCTGCCAAAAGACCAACCTTACCATTTCTGTAACTAACTTTTTTGCATTCTTTCGTTAGGAGCAAAATTGCAGCTAATTGTCTAAGCTCCAGAGAACATTGAGAAATGAAGCTAAGCTGCTTTTGATCTGCTCATGCTGCTAAACCCACGCCTTGTAAAAATTGAAGTTTGCCATTAATATTGACAATAAAAAAGTGTTTTTTGGTTAACCTGAAACCTAACCACCCTGGCTTAAGTTCCTTGTCTATAAGCAAAGACCCTACAAGAATGTAGAAAAAGTTTGGAAGAAACAGTCCAAGCTAAAGAAATCCATCCATGTAACTTTGCAAAGGAAGCGATAGCACAGGATTTCCCAGGAATGTGAGCAACACCACAGTTAGAATGGGAATGTGCTGGGGCCTCCAGGCACCAGCAGATCTTTCAGTTACATAAATGCTTCCTCCAAAGCCCCACACTTTAAATTGCCCCTTCCCATTCACAGTCTGTTCTGCACCCCGGACTACATTGGATGCTACAGTTGAAGTACACTGTACTCATTCCATTGAGCAAAATACACACTAGGACAATGATTTCCTCTTCTGAGTTCTGAATGTCTCCTGCACTGTAAAAAATATTTCTTTTAAAGTATGTATTCATTTTTTTTTTTTTTTTTTTTTTTTTTAGCAATGGGGCTAATGAAACCCAGGGCCATGAACATGTGAGGCACATGTTGCAGCACTAAGTCATGCCTCTGACCCTGAAAATATTTGTGTGTATAATTTGCTTAAAACAATAATGTGGGTGAATATTTAACACAAATCCTGCAGGATGTATTTTATACCATTTTTGCTTAAAACTCTATATCTACAGATTAACAAAGATCAGATTTACCATTCCTCTTAGGACTACTATTAAAAAAAAACTAAAAATAACTCCCATGAATGTACAGTGTGCTGCTTTTCATAAGCCCCTTTTATGGCATTATCTTGTGTTACCTTTCACCTGAATAAGAATTTGATTTTTACAGATTTGGGTACCTACCAAAGTATTTAGTCCTTTCCTATCAAGGAGAACTCTCCAGAAAATAACACATCTACCAGCTACCATGGGAATCTAGTCATAGGTTATTTGTAGAAAATGGGAATGGTAGTGCTTATATTACTATCAAGATTTTTTTAAAGGACTTAAGGATGAATCAGTATATCATTCTTTCACACAAGTCACCCTTCTGGGTAACAAGAGAAAAAAAGAACTTTTAAATCAAAACACTGATGGAAAGTGAATTACAAGGGCGGGAAAAGCACAGGGAGGGAGAGAAAAGAAGGAAGGAATGGAGGCCGAGGGAAGACATGTACAGGTATTTTATAGGTCCTAATTTTCTCGGGTGACATATTCCCCCATCAGAATTGGACTGAAGGATTCCACATCATCAGTGCAGCTGGGCCAGCCCCTCCCCCGACCATCTCCACAGATCTGCCCCAGTGAGGAACAGGGGGGACGATGGCCTCTTCCCAAAACCCCGCCCCCACACCAAATCCAAGAAGAAATTAAACCACATAAAAGTCAAGGGAAGCTTTTCAGGCTCTTCATTTTTGAAATAGACATAAAAGTCCCACCAAACTCAGTTCTACTTTGTAGATGTGTACTTTGAACTATTATCACTTGTCCTGTCTGTAAACAACTATTTCCCCAAAGGAAAACAAAAAAGGGAGGAACAGCAAGATCACAAAAAGCGGTCCTTGCCACCACTTGGACAACACGCCTTGTTCTGGATGTCCTAAACATCCTGGGACAAGTGGCTAACATGTAAAATGACTCAGTCCCACCCTGATGAAAAAAACACAGAGTCATCAGCGTCACAAGAAGCACTGTCCTCGGTCCAGGTGGGGCTGGGGCTACACATCTTCAGGAACACGTCGCTTGGCTCCGTCACCTTCCAGGTGTGCCAGGCTGGCCGAGTGCTCAGCACGCGCCCGCTGGAGTTCTCCTTCCTAAGCAGACTGAGCAGAATGCCCCAAACCATTTCCGCTGCTTTGTTTAGGGAAACAAGGTAAAAAGAGGTTTGAAAGATGATGAAGGGGATTGAGCCATAATTCCTGTAAATATAAAATGTGTGTTTATGGCCTTCTGGCCTGGATCTTTTCAGGTCCAGTTTATTTTGGGTTCTCATGAGCAAAACACAAGATACAAAATTGCCCTTGCCTTTGAAATAATAAATACCTTGAAAAGATCTGTATTCCCCCCCAAAATAGACTGAAGTTTAAAAAAATATTTAGTTTAAACTAGATTGATTTTAAAAGTAATATCTCACAAGACCAAAACGTTTGCCAGGGAGTGCTCAGCCCTTCTCGTGCTCTTTGAATATTTTCCAAGGGAAGCAGCAGGAGGAAAGCAGACAAGAGACATGGGCATGAAATCATGTTTGAACCCGGATCTGTCTGTTTGGCTGGAGCAGCTGCCGCTACGGCCCAGTAGGTACAAGGAAGGCTTCAGACAAGGAGTCCCAGCCCTGCCCTGCACCTGGACTGCCTCCTGTGAAGCTCTCCTGACCGTGAGGTGCAGCCATCAGCACGGGAAGAGGAGACAGGCTCTGTCTGGCCAGGATCCCTCCCAGGATGTGCAGCTGCCCTCAGTGGGCCTCGCTGCAGCTCCCCACGCCCCTGGAAAACTGCCAATATGTATCTTTTGAGGAGTGATGAGCTAGAGGCCACTGTGATACACCCACAAATATGTCCCTCAGCGGACACCCCGGCTGAGATCTACGCCCATCCTCCTGCTTTCCTCTTGTCTTCGGCACCCTCCACTCCGCCATCACCACCACTCCCATCACCTCCACTTGTACCACCCCGGACACACAGCCTGTTCAACTGGGGACAAACCGGAGATGAACTCTGAGCCTCCCAGCTCAGGCGAACAAAGCACCCCAGGGTTCTTGGAGCACAAAGTGTCAAAAAGGCACGAAAAGAAAAACATGAACCCAGCTGTGCACTCAGGAGAGCTCAGGGGCTCAAGGCCGGAGTGGCCTTCCTGAGCGGGACCATCGCTAGAGTTTACTCATTTGTCCCCTATCTCCAAGCAACCTATAGACAGACCACTTTTCTAAGGCTGGAGCCTCCGTGTTTGAACTCTTGATACACATTGAGCTGGTCATGACGCTGTGGGTGGACCGATGTGGAGATCACCACCTTGTGCTACTCCTCTCCGTCCTGCGTTTTCTGTTTATTTATCACTTGTAGCGTTACCTGGAACCATGAACAGATTCACCCATTTTTTTTTTGTTTCAAAATAAAAAGCATTTTAAAAAGCTAGATGTAGTAAATTCCAGTCCTCTACAACTGAGGGGGCAGCGTCTCAACGCCCCATCCAGGCCTCCTCTAGGCTCCTCTTCCTCCACTCCCAAAACTCTTTTTGAAAGCAGCCAAACAACTTTCCCTCAAATTTTATCCGGTGCAGTCATCTTACTTAGTCTACCTGTTCCCTAGGCCTAAATGTGCTTTTATAAACAGACCTTTTAAAAATTATCAAATGTCAGAGAATCAAACTGCCAGTATTTACACACTCAACTAGCCTCCTCGTGAACATGTAAACAGAATTCCAGCACACACTACCTGTACTCTTTCTTTGACGAAGCACTTCTTAAAAAGACTCTTCTTGTGCCCGAAACAGCAGATTCACTCAAGTGAGGAGTTTAAAGCAAAGTAGTTGCTACTTCGCCCTGACACAAAATATACGCCCCTGGCACGCTGACTGGAGCCTCCTTTCTGCTAGGGCTGTGCTGGGGGCGTCCAGGGACACTGACCTGACATGGAAAGCAACAATCGCCCACAATGGACTCTCAAACCCGATTTTTACATCCGTTTCTACAAGTTCCCTTCTTTCTCTTACTGTATAGCAGCAGCAAACCTAAAAATACATTTTTTTTGCTGATGCTGCTGCCCAGAGCTCTAGGGATAGCAGCAGCCGAGGCCAGGAGCCACTGCAGCACGGAGCCGCGCCGCCTTGGTTCACTCTGACCTGGATTTTCAGCCTAAACCACCGCAGAACTGGCGGCAAAGCCAGCGTGCGTGGGTAAGAACCACCCTAGTGCAGTCCTTCGGTTTGTGGAGCCACCCTTCCTGCCTCCAAAGTCAAGTCCCCGGAGTCCCTTGGGCTACCCTTGCCCAGGGGCCCCTTGGCCTGTGCTGCCTCACGCTCCCTCTGCCCTGGATTCTCGGTAATTTACAGCCCAAGGGGCCCCTGCTGACACTTTTCCGCCGGCAGAATCCCTCAGACACATCAACCTCTCCTCGTGGCTGAGGCCAAATCTCAAGGGTGATTTCAGTTCCAGCCACTGAGCACCCCATTGCTCGCCTCTTGGGAACTGTCCTGAGCCACTCTCACCATGCGGGTGCCTCGGCCTGGTGTCCCACGGCTGGTGCCTTACAAGTGGGGATCCACTTTCCGTTCTAATGCGTTCAAGATCAGTAAGGCCAGCAGTCTAAACATCCACGAGCCGTCCTCCCGGCCTGCCTCTTAAACTGGCGTTTAATGGTTCCCGTCCGATAACTAAACCTGCTTTCCACAGATGCACGCTTTTATGGGAGAGGCAGGAATGCAGAGATATATTTATGTTTGTTCATAAAAACTGGAAAATAAGCTCTGAACACGCTGTAAAAAATATTCAGTTACTTACCAAACAGGCTAGTTAAACTAGGGAAACACGGATCCCGGCCACACCAAAGATTCGGGGCATCGAGGTGCCCGGACTTTGATATCATCCGAAGTCTCCGCTGGGACTGATACCCCTGAAGAATGAAAGAAATGAGAGCATTTACTATGGTCTTGACCGATTGCCCCGGGGCCTCCGCCGTGATCTCCACTGTTGTCCCAATAATCCAAGCCGCCAAGCAGCTCTGAGCGAGGTACCGCCATGCGACAGCGAAGGGGCCACCAGGCGAGCGTCCCGCCTGTTCCAGCTCCAAGGACCATATCCCCAGGCGCGGGGGGGGGGGGGGTTCGGCGAGGAGACCGCGCCCGCCAGCAACCGCCTCTTACGGGGTCCCCCGCGTTCCGCACGAAACTGCACGCGTCAGCCCAGGGTCGTTTTCTGCCTCTGTTACCTACGGAACATTTTGCAAAGCAGTATTTGCGGGGTCCCCACACACACACTCCAAAAAAGAAAGCAAAGTAATACTGTACCTGGTTTGAGGTTCTTCAATATTTGAGACTTGGGGGGGAATATTTTAATAATGAACCATCTGTTAAACACTTGCATTAACCTCTGAATGATTTTTTAAGTTTTTTTTAACGTTGCCCCCCCATTTTAATTATCTTATGGTTATGAGGGGGCAGCCAATCGTGGAAGAGGACCTCGGCAATTAGAGAGGCAAACATCAAAAAGTTTTATTGCGGGGAGCCCGAGGCGCCGCCCCGCCGCCCGGGATTGGCGTGAGGAGCCGCTGACGACGTATATTAACCCGAGCGGCCCTAAAGATGTAGCTGTACATGGAGATCTGGCCGAGAAAACCCGCTCGCTCCCTCACGGCGTCCCGCCTCGGAGAGCCGCCACCGACCTCGGGAGCCGCGCCGGCCGCCTCGCAGACCCGCCCGGAGCCCGGGCCGCCGCCTCGCCGCGCCGGGGCGCCCGCAGGGCCCCGCGTCCTCGCCCCGAAAGGACAGGACCCGAGAACATGGATGCACTGAGACCTCTCTGAAAAGCCTCCGAGAGCCCGAGAGGAGCGAGGACACGTTACTCGCAGCCCAAACTCACACTCAAGGACCAAATCAACAACAGCCAACATTTTTTTCATTAAAACAATAAGCGCCCGGGAACCCCGAGCGGGCCGAAGGGGGAGGGGCGGCGGGGGAGGGTCGCGCGGCGGCGGCCGGACCAGCCCGGGCTCCGGGTCGGCGCCGTCGCCGGCGCCCTCAGCGGCCCGCGGAGCTTCGCCGGGGCCCCGTGCACCGCCGCCGGGGCCGGGCACCCTTGCATGAGCGCCGGCGGCCCCCGCCTCCCCCGAGCCCCAGCCGCGGAGCCCGGAGCCGGCGCGCGGGCTGCACAGCGAGGCGGGAGCCCGCGGCCCCGGCGGCGCGCGGGGGCGCACGGTGCCGGGACCCGCTCGCCGCGCCCCATGGGGAGCCGGCGGCCGCGGCGCGGCTGAGGCGGGCCGGGCGGGCCTGGCGACCCCGCCGTGCGGCTGCGGCGCGGGCCCGGGCGGCCGGGGCCCGGGGGGCGGGGGCTGGGGCAGGACGAGCGGCGGCGCGGGGGCGCGGGCGGGGGGCGCGGCGGGGCTGCGCGCGCGCTGGGGCGCGTGGAGGGGCGCGGAGGGCGACATGAGCCTGGTCGGGGGCTTCCCCCACCACCCCGTGGTGCACCATGACGGCTACCCGTTCGCCGCCGCCGCAGCCGCAGCCGCCGCCGCCGCCGCCAGCCGCTGCGGCCACGAGGAGAACCCCTACTTCCACGGCTGGCTGCTCGGCCACCCCGAGATGTCGCCTCCCGACTACGGCGTGGCCCTGTCCTACAGCCCGGAGTACGCCGGCGGCGCGGCCGGCCTGGACCCCTCCCATTACGGGGGAGTGCCGCCCGGCGCCGGGCCCCCGGGCTTGGGGGGGCCGCGCCCGGTGAAGCGCCGCGGCACCGCCAACCGCAAGGAGCGGCGCAGGACTCAGAGCATCAACAGCGCCTTCGCCGAGCTGCGCGAGTGCATCCCCAACGTGCCCGCCGACACGAAGCTCTCCAAGATCAAGACGCTGCGCCTGGCCACCAGCTACATCGCCTACCTCATGGACCTGCTGGCCAAGGACGACCAGCACGGCGAGGCGGAGGCCTTCAAGGCGGAGATCAAGAAGACAGACGTGAAGGAGGAGAAGCGGAAGAAGGAGCTAGTGAGTACCAGGGCGGAGGGCAGGCAGGGCGCGATTTCAGGGTCCGCTGCGCCGCCGGCTTCTTCCCACCTGGGCTGCAAGGCGAGGCGGCACCCGCGCAGTCTTGGCTGGCTGCGTAGACTGCATGGGCTTGTGCTGGGGAAGGTTCCCCTGTAAACAGAGATGAGAGGATTCTGCAGGAGGCGGGAGGTCTCAGAGAGACGCTGGGCCCCTCTGACAGTCCCTCCGGGCACTGAGGGCAAGTGTCCCAAACCCTCCAACCAGACAGACGGGGCTCGGCCCGACCCCTCACTCCGCACCCTTCAGAGCCTCCATCTGGCTTCACTCTGACCTTGCTTTCAGGTATTTCTAATGAAAGCAGCTCTGGATTCCAATTTTTTTACCCTCTAAAATCGAGGTTGCCCCTGATTCTGAACCCTAAGAGAGTTTTATGGTTGCTTTCACTGCTATGCCCGAAAGACATAAAGGTAAATGTTAAATACGTATTTGAACCTCAAAATACAGCTTAAGTTTCTCTTTGGCCTGAGGTTTTATTTGAACAAGCTTGCACATTTCGAGACAAAATTACACAATATTACAGTTGCTGTTAGTATGAGTAACACCAAACTTTACTGAGCCTTTTGAATTTCCTCAGGTTCCTGGCGCCCACAGGGAGGTAGTGTCCAGAACGCCAGGCAAATTGGCCTGAGCACCTGAACACTAATTCCATTTCTTGCGCTTCTTTGGGACATCAGACCCTTTGATGGCTGCGTAAGCAAATGACCTTCCGAACACCCAGAAATTTCACTCAGAAGAGCTTCTGAGTTGGAAGCCCAGGGCGGGCGGCTGACAGGCCCTGCTGGAGCATCGTGGCCTTTGGCCCGGTTCTCTCAGAACGTGGATCTGGGATTGCTTTTGAAAATACAAGGCACAGCGAGTGCCCACCCAAGCCACACCACCGCCCTTATATTTGGTGTCAGAAAAAAAGATCCCAGGCTCCTCCATAAGGGACTCAAGAACAGGAGATTGCTTATGAACTTTCGGACCTGGTAGTTGAGAGCTGCCGGCGGCACCTTGGTAGCTGGGGCGTTGCAGGGTTCCTGGGGCTCAGCTAGCTCTCCTGCAGGCCTGGGACTGGGAGGTACCCCCAGCCCTTCCTCCCTCTCTTTCCTCTTGCTGGGGTGGCTTGGGACCAGGTATCCTCTCTGATGTTCTTTCCTTTTTCTCCCTCTTGCCTTCCCTCTACCCAGAACGAAATCTTGAAAAGCACAGTAAGCAGCAGTGACAAGAAAAGCAAAGGGCGGACAGGCTGGCCGCAGCACGTCTGGGCCCTGGAGCTCAAGCAGTGAGGAGGAGCCAGGGCTGCTGTGCCAGACGCGGCCCGGGACTCCCGGCCGCCCTCGCTCCGCTCTCTGAGGACTACTTGCGTTTGGATCATCCTGTTTATTTATGTGCAATTTCCGTCCCCCTCTCTGTGCCCCCCTTTGAGGCATCTGTTCCCCACCTCCCCCTCCAAAAAAAGGGGATATTTGAAGAAAAGCATTCCATATTTTAACATGAAGAGGACACTTCCACGTGGTAAGGGATCCCTTCGACTGGACTCGTAGATTCTGTGTGTGTGAATGTGCCCTGCTGGCTGTGTAGACACCACCACCATTACCCTTCCTCTCCTAACCAGCCCCTTCCAGTTACAGGCAGCAGACACTAGTACGCATGTGAAGTGTATCTTTAATTCCTGGCCTTTGGATAGAAATATTTCTGGGGATTCTAAAGTATTATTTCAAAGCCGAAATCAGGACCACTAACATTTCCGTTGGGGTCGGTGACTAGTGCTGTCCTTTCCTATGTGCTCATTCCTTGTTCAAAGATGTGTCCAACAGCTACTTGTTTTGTGCACTTCCATCCTCTAAAATTAAGTGGAATTTAATTAATATTGAAGGTGTAAACATTGTAAGTATTCAATAAACCACTGTGTGTTTTTTTTTAAATCCTAATCTTTTAATGGCTGATACCTCAAAAGAATTTTGAAAACAAAGCTGTTATACTTGTTTTCATACTATTTAAATATTCAGAAGTAAACTAAATTATCCTACTTGCCTCTAACTTTATTTGGAAGACTTGATTCTGATCTCTCAGCGTCACTGATGTCTCCATGCAGTGAGGCTGAAGAGGCCCTGTTAGGAGACCCTTCCTGGTGAAAATCTTGCCAGCAACCTGGGCACTCGGTCCTGTCCCTTCTCCCTCAAGCTCCCAAGGGACCGATGAGTGGCCTATAGGACAAGTGTCCAGGCCATGGAGTGGCCTGCAGTTGTTTTGGAAGGTGGAAAGGTGCCCTCATTTTCCTGAAATCAATCAGATGCTGTCGCGCGGGGCTTGGTTTTGTTTGGTGAGAGGTTTCAGTGGCGGAGGTGTGAGAAGAGGCCCAGGCGTTATTACAGCCTCAGGAAACACGCTGGAGTGTTCGGTTGAAAGTACAGGGGATGAAAGGGAAGGGGAAAAGAGAAGGTTTGGACTGTAGTCTAGACTGAGAGGATTCTCTCCTGAGCAGGCAGGACTGGGGACGGTGGGGGGCTTTTGAAAAAAAAGCCTTATGATTAGGTAACAAGGAATTTTACGTCAAGTAAGAAATCGAGAACAAGACCACAGGTTTAAAGGGGGGCCAGGGGTGGGTTAGATTTACAAGGAGCTACAAGGAACTAAATATTAACTGTGCAGTGTCTGAAGTTTCCCGGGCGGCAGCACAGCAGAGCAAGCTGCGAGCGACCGACGTCGCCCAGGGCTTCTTCACCCTGTCGGGTTCTGGGGTCCCAGAGTCCAGAGATAACCCAAGAAAGTCCCCTGAGCACCCCCCCGCCCCCCCCCCCCCCCCCCCCCCCCCCCCCCCCCCCCCGCTGCTGCCGCCGCCCCAGACTTGTGGAGTTTGACTCTGCTCTAGCGGTCAGAGAAACTAAGTGCTGCGAATTACTAACTTGGCGCGGGGGTGGGGGGTGCACTCCTTAAGAAGTGGTTCGTTTCTCGAGACGCCTGTGACTATCCTGGAGAGTCCCGCCGGAGGTTTTCCATCTTGGAAGCCACCCGGTGCGTTCGCACCTCTCCCAGGCACAGCCCTGCTGCGACAGCCTAGGGTTCCCACGCCTCGCTGGTGCCGACTGTGACCCGGTCGTCTGCCATGGGCTACATCAGACAGGCGGGGCGAGTTCGCAAGTGCCCAGCAGAGATGAGCGAGTGGTTTTGCGGACTTCTGCGGACGGCTGACAACAGGAGGGTGAGGGGTTAGAACAACTCGGCCAAAGCGATCTGAACTTTCTCCCCGCAGGTCAGCCGGCGCAGAGCCGGCCTGGTGGGCGGGGGAGGGGGCTGGGGGGCTGTGTTTACCGTCTCTTGCCTTTGTTTATAGCACCGCGAGGCGGGGTGGGGGGGTGCCGCCCTGCTTTTGTAGCCGCTCTCATCTCCATGGGTCTGGCCCACTGGCTCCCCCTCTCCTGACTCCAGCCTCCTTTATTTTGCTGGCTCAGGAGAGAGTCCAGGTCTGGAGACTGGAGCGAAAGGTTCACCGAAGGGATGGGGTGGGTCATGGTAGTAGGCACTGCAAGGTTTCAAAAACTGGGCCAGAGAGGTCATCTTCACCATCACGTGCGCCTGTGCGGCCTTGGGCCAGTCTTCCCAGCTGGGCCTTAGTGCCCTGCTGGTTTATTCAGCACCCACTGAAAGAAACCCACAGAGCCCCATGCAGGTCACTCTGTCACAGCTGGTTCAGAGACCTGCTTTCTAATCTGTGCCCCAGACACCGGCTCTTGATCTGGCAGGAGGTGGGTGCTCCCTCCTGCCAGTTGTCATATGCTCAGCCCCAAGCCGGTACCCCAGGTGCTTTGCCAATCCAAACTGCTTGGAAGCTCAACTGTCCAGGAACCCAGCTTAGGAAATACCCAGGACGACAGAGGCCACCAGCTATACCTCACCTGCCAAAGCCAAACCTGCTAACTGGGAGCATATTCCAATTGGCCAAAGACTGGTCATCGAGACTCCCCAAATCATCCCTTCCCTGAGCAGATTAACACCCCAAGTCCCCAAGCCTCAGCGACCCCACATTCCTGCTTCATGTTGTCCAGGTTCTGTGCACTTAAGCAGCCGTTTCTTCTGCGTTTCTCTGCTTTGCTTTTCTACTCCGTTTGTTCTAACTGCTTTTCTTTTTTGTTTCCAATCTCCTGCACGCTGGACTGGCTAAAAGGCCTCTGTTTTAATTGCTTGGATAATGTAGTCGCTGCCATTTTGTTAAGAGCAATCACTCCTGCAAGTGAAATCGCAAGCGCTCTAGACAGGCCGGAGCCGACAAAAATGTAGGATTTGACGTTAAAAGCTAAATGGGAAGCTGGGGCGGCGGAAGGTAAATTGATGGTGGATCTGGCTGTCAGGCTGGGTCCCAGACTGCCGCGGAGGCCGAAAGCCTGATAACCCCAGAGCAGCGGCGGTTGAGGCCATGGTGGGTGTGGGCGCGTGCGGACTTTCTCCGCTTGGGAAGGAGTCTGGCAAAGTCTGCAAAGTGGTCTGTCACACTCCCGATTTCCCAGGACTTTCGTCACCAGCCGGGCCCTGACAGCAGGTTTGGGGGCTTTTCGGGTGGAGAACTCAGGCTCTGATGATCTTTCAAGTCAGAAGGAAGCCGCCCTCTGACAGGAAGCTCCAGAACCCGGGGTTGGGACAAGCCACCTTCAGGTGGAGGGGGCCAGAGGCCTGGTTTGCTTGTGCTTCAGCGACTGGAGAGCTGTAAGAGTAGCCCTAGGTCCTCTTGAAGAGTGTGCTGGTGAGTTCACAGTATGAGGTGACGACCCACTTCCCTCCCCTCGCCTCCGACAGCTGCTGCCCACAGCAGGGTAAATTCTGGAAACTAGTCGTTTCTTATGCGTACTTGGGGGATCCTAGCCACTCGCAGAATTAACAGGAAGGAGCATTCAGGAGAATAGGCCCAAAGGCAAAGCCACCAGGGAGGCCAGCGAACTCCTTCCAGACCAGAGTTTTGCAGGGAGAACGGGGCGCGCTGCTGTGGTCTAGCTGCGCGTGAGAAGGACAGTTAACACAACGATCCTGTGAAACCCCGGACTGCACTTGTAGCGCTGATACACAAAAGACCAGACACTGTTCTAGGAGCTTTAACCAAGCTCATTTCTAATGCTGCTCACCGTTTTCTCTTCCACAACTGCCTGACATTGTCTCTGCTTTTCTGGTGCCTGAGTCCCAAACTCATAGCTTGAGTTGCAAAAAGGATAGGCTCCTGGGTTCCCAGGGGTGATGGTCTGAAAGGAAACTTGTCGCTGAACTCCCAGGAGGAGCTGAGTCTGGACCCCGGGTGCTTCCTATCTACCTAATCACAATCTGTTGACCCGCGGGTAAACCTTCCTCTCCTAGGGCCCAGCCCGTAAGATCGAGGTCTCTGCACAAGAAGGGGGCGCTCATGAGCCTCCCTGACTCGCAGGGCTCGGGTCCGAGCCCTCCGATCTCTAGGAAAGAAAAACCCAGGAGCCGGGTTAAGAACCTCGCGGGAAGCCCCAGCAGCCCTCTTCCTAAAAGTCTCGGTGTACGAAGTGCCGCTGTAGGGTTAGGGGGTGGGGCGCGCCTCTGCATTTTCTGGCTGTTTAAGAAAGGGAGAGGGAGAGAGGGGCCGCTCCAGGAGAGGAAACCAATCCCACGTTTCCGGGGGCCGGACGGTTCTGAGAGCGCCGCCTTATCGCTCAGCGGCTCGCGGCGTTGCCACAGTCTGTGCGTTTCTAACGAGCCGGTAACTGCTGAGCGGTTTCGGCCCTGTAGTTAACGGAGGGTAGAGTACCCAGAGATCTGACCACCAAGCACGCGGAAGTGGGAAGCTTCTTCCTCTTCTCCCCACTCCACCTGGCCCGAATCCGTGCCCACCCGAGATCGCGCACCCCATCTTCCCCCCAAACCCTTCAGGCATTTGGACCGCTTTGATGATCAGATGGTCCGGTCCTGATTACAAATTTATTCCCGGCCGCTGCGTGGGTCTTTATCTCCACTATTAGGGGCATCTGGGAGCGATTAGCGCCGCGCCCGCGCCCGGCCGGGCCGCTGGCCTATCTCACCGCTGCGGGGCCGAGGCCGCTGACGTCAGGGCAGACGGCTCGGAGCCATCGCGGCCGAGCTGGGTGTAATCGGTGGCCGCGCCGCCAAATCCTCCGGGCCAGGCCGGCAGCTGGAGCGCGCCGCCCGCCTGCGCTCAGGGATTTTCTAAATATGTATTTTTAGCCCAGAAGACGGTTTTGTTTTCCTTGTTTGGGCCGAGGAGGGGCCAACTGACGTTTCTAATGCCATCTCCCCACTTTAAATTTTCCAACCGGCTAAACTTCATGCATTCTTCCTGGGGGGAAAAAAGTCCCCGGCCTGGCCTAATTGGCCGAGCTTCTTTGCTGTCCGTGAGCCAGAGCGCTGCTCTCCCGCAGGAAGAGCGGCAGCCCGGGAGGCAGTGCCAGCCGCGCCCAGGGTGGGGAGGCCGGCCTTCCCGGCTCAGGCCGCCTTAGGACAGCACCTAAATCTGCCCCACCCCCACCCCGCCTGGGCACTGATCGACCATAGCCTTCCATTGGGGAAATGCAGAAACGGGGCTTCGCCCTGACTGTAGTGCAGTGTCACTGCACCTGCTAGTAAAGCCTGATGAGCCAAGGAGGTGCCGCCTGACACCTCTCCAGGGCGGGCACGATTGTGGCTGCTTTGTCCTGGCTGGGGGGGGGGGGCGTGCTCAGAGCACAGACCATCTCGGCTTGCGGAATTCCTGGGGGAGCTGCGGACGCCTCCGACCTCTGACTCAGGCGCCCTGCCGGCTGGCCTGGCTTCTGGTGAAATTATTGGTGCTGGGAGGAATCTTGAACCCTTCGGGTTAAGGGCTTCCCACTGGCCAGAGAAATGTTTGAAATTACAAATCCAGCTCTGTATCACCTCAGCTTCACCAGATTTCCTGATTCTGCAGATCTGGGACACGATTCTGGAGAATGATTTTCAAAAGCTAACGCAGGGGATTCCAGAACCCCTGGCTGAGGCCACACCCACCTGCAGCGATTGGCCCTCCGCCTTGGATTGCTGTCTCAGACCGGTGTGAAACACTGGGCTGTTGCGGATAGGGGCCACTTGATCAAGAGTAAGAGAGGAGTGGGCCAAGGTCTGCGTTATTTCAAGTCTCTGCGGGAAAAGAACTTGCCCCATTATGCATCAACCCTACACCTCCAAGGCATTGGGGATGCAAAGATTCAAAGCGAAAAGAATTTGCCCCATTATGCATCAACCCTACACCTCCAAGGCATTGGGGGATGCAAAGATTCAAAGCGAACCCCAACGGCTCTGATCCCTTGATCGTAGCTCAGTGGTGGTGACTTTGCCTAACAGGCAGTTTATTCCCTCCCACAGAGACCAGAAAGGGCCAGCTAGGGTTGCTCAGTCAGAGATGACAGTGAACATGCCTAGATGGAAAAGAAGACAGTCTGGGCCAGAGTTAGTTCAGTGGTTCGGGCGCCTGCCTAGCAAGCCCAAGGTCCCTGGTTCGATCCCCAATAACCACATACAACAATAACAGATGAGGTGATTCACACCCACCAGCATTCAGTACCACATACCACAATGCCGGGCTTGGTGGCTCAAACCTGTCATCCCAGCACCCGGGAGGCAGAAGCAGGATTGCTGAGTCCAAGGCTTGCCTGGGCTACATAAGTGAGCTCAGGGCCAGCCTGAACTACAAAGTGAGACCCTATCTCAAAATAATAATAATAATAATAATAATAATAATAATAATAATAATAATAAATAAAAAGCCTAGTGATTTCAGTGGAATGACACATTTTATTTTGACACCCAAGAGTATTAAAATTTAACTGAGAAGCCAAAAGTGGAAAACCCCCAAAGTTCTTTTTCAGTTCTTCCAGACAACGCTATATACCAAACACCAAGTATGTTCATATAGCCTAAGACAAAAAGGGACATTTCCCCCTTCATTAGAGAAAATGTGACATGAGCAGAGTGCTTTCCCCTCCTATCCTCTGTATCTTCAAAGGGGAAAACAGACATTGACCTTTAAGGTTTGGGGCTAGGGATAGTAAATAAGGTTTTCAGACAATATTCTTAATGATTGAGGACCGGGTTTATCTGTGCTTCTAGATGGAGAACAGACAATGTCTGACTCCCTCCCTCAGTGCTGGTGAGCGAATTCTCCACAACTAGCCCTTGGGAAGTCTGTGAAGATGAATAGCCAGTTTTCTGAAACATTCGAACAAAGTCAGAAACCAACAACAACAACAACAAAAAACTCACATCATTTATACCATAATATTTGGAGCCCAGAGTATAAATGAACTTTTACTTGAACTAGATGAGATAAATCCACATAGGTCACAGGCTCAGAAAGTCTGTTTATATCTTCAGGCAAAGAAGACAGTTTTGTAGGCAAGTAAATCACTTTTGTGCAGGATCAGAAGGTGCTCAGCAATCCCTTCCCCCAACCTCCACCCAAACTGTTTTCTCAAATAGTATTTAAAATATATACGATGTATCTTTTCAATGCACAACGGACAGGAGAAGCCAACCAAACTGTGGCCAAATGGGGTTCATCCAAACACCATTCCTTGTGATGGGATTAAATCATCCTTCCACATGCATTGGTGGAACAGAAGAGTCAGGGAGCCCTGCTGTTTCTGGCCAGGTAAGTGTCTTGATCCTCTTCTGTCCAGCCAGCTAAAGCACTTTAAACCAAATGGTCCATTTAGGAGCAGAATGTTCAACCTTCTTTATGTGCATTGCCTAGAGAAGAAGCCAAAAAAATTACATATTCTAAATTAAGATGACAATAAATCCATCCGTTGTAAAAAGATGGAGGCCAATGTAGACGGGCCAATGCGTAACTGCCTTCATTTAAAATGACTTGTTTTTTCTCATTTTCCTAGAGCTGACATTTTTTTTTTTTTTTTGTCTTCAAAGCAAAGCGAAGATGCAGAGGAGGGTTGTTTTCTTTTCTCTTCTTCTTAAGGAAGACACCTGAAACACAACCTTGGAACTAGGCCTTGGAAAGAAGGGAAGCCGTGTGGTTTCAGTGGGGGAGAGTGTCTGACCGTCGCCTTTTCTAGCGAATCTGGTTTTCATATTCTCGCTCAGTAATCACCCAGAGCCATAACTGTCTCTGAAATTATTCATTAAAGTCATTTTCGGGATTCTCACAGGATGACTCTTTTACGTTTATGATCTGAGAGCAGTGACATCAGCTTGTCTCTTCCGTTTTTAATTAATGTGCTGGGGAGACAGCGGCTGGGCCGTGCGCTGTGCGTGGGGAGGGGGCGGGCGGGTGGAACCCACGGCCTTCTGCGCGGTCAGCTCTGCTCCCGCGCAGACACCCTTTGATTAAGGAGGGTATTTCGGGGAGAGCAGGCTGTGCAGAAGATCACGCTGTGCCCTGTGGTGCTGTCAGCAGTGACAGTTCCCAGATGGGGCCGCTACTGTATGGCAGATTGAGTTTCTCAGCAGAAAGCTCACCCTGCCTCCTAAACGTCTTCGAAACCTTCTCCAGATACTCCAGGTCGCTTCGTGGGAAACCGAAACAGTTGAGCCTCAGTGTCGGTTTTGAACGCGTTACGTTAGGAGTCGGGTTTTTGTTTCTTGTTTCTCGGTCTTCTTTTTCGCAGCACTTCCTCCTCCTCCTCCTCCTGAGCACCTTCGACCGGAGGGCGGGCTACCAGGCTACTAAGTGTAGATGTGGCAGCTGGGGGAATCCTGTGCGCCCGGCTCACAGCGCCACGCCACCGAGGACTCCGAAGCAAGGGCCCCCGAAGGCCATCCGGTGGGTAGGAGCGCCGCATCCGGGACGCGGGGGGCGGCTGCGGAGCCCGGGAAGCAGGCTCAGGCTCTGACCAAACCCTCCATCCCCAGCCCGGGGAGCCAGAGAAGCCGAGGTGTGCGAGAGCCGAAGGGGAGGGAAACAAAAGAGAAGCCGCCCGAGATTACCGCCCGGTCTGGGCCGCCTCGGGCTCTTTCGGACCCGGCGAACTCTGAGCCCGGGGAGGGGCGGCGGGGCTGACGGTGTGGAGGGCAGCAGTGTGAAGCTCCGTCCGAGGAGCTGCCTGGGGCCGGGGTGGTTGAGATGCTGGGACATGTGTCCACTTTAGGTTCGCCGATCTGAGCCCCGAGTTTTCCACTTCTGGACCCCCCCCCTTGGGATTTGCAGGCTCTTTGCTGAAAGCCATTTGGATTTATCTTTAACCTTTATTTTAAAAGTCACTTCGTAAAGAAATGGTCTTAGCCCTACCTCTCCCCAGAGACAGGAGGTTCTTCCAATCGCCCTGGCCTCGCTCTAAACTGCCAAGACCAAATCCCAAGTCCGGCAAGGGATGAGATGAGGAGAAAGCTTGAAAGGGGGAGAGAGGATGAAAGGCAGGAAGACGCGTGGCACCTGGTTTCGAGAGATTTCCAGGCTCCACCCATCCAGTCCCCACGGCCCCGTGAACTGTAGGTAGTGGCATGTTTTCTGTGGGTGAAACGCGAGAAAGTAGGTGAGGCATGTGGACAGAGCGAGCTTTGATTTAACTGAAAAATGAGCATTTTCCCCCTATAACATACCCTTGCAGCCTCGCACCGGCTCCCACACCCTCTCCGGAGGAGGCCCCTGGGTGAGCCTCCGTTCCTAAGGGAGGATGCCGAGGAAACAAGAGCTAAAAATACCACAGAGGCCAGGCTCCGCCCGGGAGAGGCATCTTCTTCGAACTCACGAGCGAGGCTGGCTCCAGGGCCTCACCTTTCTTGGAGCCCTGGGGCCAGGGCCAGCACCTGGGGTGCTTTAGGGCCCCCACGCTGCAGCCACGGGTGAATCTGGCCTCCCTGTGCGCCCTGAACCCAGCCCGTTGTTACCGGCCACTTACCGTTAGAGAGGAACTGTGCTCCACCCGGGTCCAATCAGATGCCCTACTCCTTACAGTGTTCATTGTTTCCCTTTCACAGGCTCGGTTCTTTTTTCTTCTCTTTTCTTTTTCTTTAAAGAAAAGATTTGGAGCCAATAAACTTTTTTTTGTATGTCAACAATCTCCATTCGCGAAAGTGTTCTTCTCCAGAGGTCTAGATGTATGAGTTGTTTGAAGCCCGAGGACAGGACGTGATGAGGGGAGAACCATTAACCTCTTATTAGGGCCCTCTCCCCCTCTGCCCCGAAATTTAGCAGTTATTTCTCCCACAAACCCTCCCCCAGTTACAGGGTGGAACCACAAAACTATATAAATACAACACACCGAATTTCAAAACTCCCGCTCGCCTCCTCTAAAGGCAGCTTTTATTTTCACTGCCCATGCTGGATGAAAGTAGTTTGTTTTGATTTTTTTTCCCCCCTGTACCCACATGCCTTGTAAAACGTTCCTGCGCACAGGCCTGGCCCCCTCTGAGGACCGCAGGGCCCCCTTTCAGACTGCAGAACCGACACTTAGCTGTAAGTCCTTGCCCGGAGCGGGAGCCGAGGTGTAACTGTGACCCCGCCCGAGCCTCGATCCCGGGAGGGGGCAGCGTTGGGGCCGGGACCTCCCAAGTGGCTCCCGGCGCCCCCGGGGTCTCCTCTCGGACTTCGCTCTTCTCTCCTCCCGTCTCAAGTTTGCCTCGCCCCGAGGACCACAGCCTCTGTCTTTTCCTCATTTTTTGTTTGTTTTCTTTCTCTTGCCTGTTACCTCTCTAGCATCTTATTACCGCTCTGTCTCGCCTTCGAGCAGGAATCTCACGTCCGGAGTAGCAAAGTGGGTCGATTGGAATTTGGGCAGAGGAACTGGGCGCCTCCGGCCCCCTCCGCGGTGCGCAGTCGGAACCCCGCGCTCCTGCATAACGTCAGCGCGTGGGGTAATTTACCTTCCCTGCGCGTCTGTCAATATGACTAATTTCCACAGGGGTCAAAAAGCCTCTCTCTGGCAGTCCATCTTGAAGCGCTCTCTTACGCAGGAGACGGGGTTGGTTGTTTTGTTTCCAGACCGAGAAATAAATACTCTTGGGGCTGTCCCTGCCCGCCTCAGTCAGAGGCGAGTGGGCGAATATACACCGTGTCAATTACAGGCAGTTTGCCTTGAACTACGAACTGTGATTGGGCTTAAAAGACAGCGAACTGTTTGCCTTTGCAGACCTATTGCCCGCCTCGTGCTGGATACCAATGCTTTCTTTAGAAATGGAAAATTGAAAAGGAACAAGAAAATACTCGCTCCAGTTCTCTGTCGCGTCAGGCATCTACTGAAACGTTTTTCCTGCATTTCCGAATGTGATTTAAACAAAAGTTGTTCGAGTGCATTTTGCTAATCTGGCCTCGACTGACAATAGATCAGGCGGGCGGTATTACATTAATTTCAAAGTGACTGAGGACTTTTAAGTGCGTGAAGTGAGATGTTCTTGGGGCTTTGACGGAGGCGGCCAAGGGATGCGTGATGCGCAGCCTGGACTCGCCTGGGGAAGGTGTTGCAAGGAGCCCATGTGGCTGGGGAAACAGTTCTAGTCCCAAAGTCCGCTCTGGTCCGGGACAGAGGGAAGCGTGTGGTGCCCAGTGGGGCTCTTAGGTGATGCAGGAGCTAACAGGAAATGCCCTGAGCAGTGTGTCTTCCAAGAAGTCCCTTCTTTCTCACCTAGGCTCAGGCACTGAGGACCCAACTAATAAACTCCGAGTTAAATCTTGAACAGTCTCTGGCCTTCAGCACCTGGATGCGGTGCAGTTAGGGGCTTCAGCAAAACCCATGGGTGGCAAAGCTAATGCAGGTGGAAACCCTAGAAAGCCTTACTCAGGGCGACCTTGATTGGGGGTCCCAGGTGGCACAGACCACGCACTCCCCAGGACCCCAGGTCTCTCCCCAGCCCAGGGGTCCCATATGCCACAGTAGGGTGCACACGTGTGCGCACACACTCCTCTTGCCTTCTGTCCTGGGCTGGTGCGTTTATGACCTAATGAGAGTACATCCTCTGGGAAAGAGCTGTCCATAAAACAAGAATTATGAAGAAGCCGTGGGATGCTCCCTCTCCCAGCCAGGCCCACTCTGGAAGGGTCGTTTCATTTTGTTTTAGCACAAACACCTTGACTCTGTTGTTCCCAAGATCACACTGTTACTTAGGACAAAGAAATGATGAGAGCTGGTTCTAAGTGGTCTCTGCTCATTCCCTCTCAAAGGGGCAAAGTCTCCAGCCTGGAGACATATTTTCATTTGGGGGGAAGACATTCTTTAGAGAGAAAGGAAGAGAATTTTACTGTCTATCTTTTGTCATCTTTGAAAAAGCCTGGCACCATATGTTCTGACTTCTGCAAACAGCTGGAGAAAGCCAAGGGCTCTTTCAACTCCCTTTCATTTCCTTCCTGCCCCACCATTCCTCCAACTTGCCATCTTTCTGGGTTTCACAGCCATGGCCTCATTCTTTCTCCTGGTCGCTAGCTGAAATCCCTTCCAGCCTCCTAAATGATGGAGGGAGTAACTGGGGAAAAATATGATGACCACCTGCTTTTGTAGGAAAAGATAGTCTGACTTTGTGTTTGGAGCAGAATCTCTTTATTAACACAAGTGGATAAAACAGATTATTTCCAATGTGATTTTTTTAAAAGATACCATAACTTTAGATAGTTTTAAAGTCCTTGTCATCTGCAATTTGACCTTTGCCATACGCACATAATTTAAATTGTTTACTAGCAGGGCCGATGCAACAGGGAAAACTGCAAGAGACACAAACTCCAGTGTGAACCACAAAACTGTGTCCTTTGGCTGGGTGGCCTTGTTTATTTGCATATTTCTTGAAAAGCATAGCAGCTCCAACAGGACATACTTCTGGCACCCAAGAGCTGTTTAACTACCTCAAAGTGGAGCAGATCGATGGTCCTGCTAAGCCCTACACTTAGTTGACCCCTCCTGTTTCTGAGTCTACATCATTACCCTGCAGAGTGATGTTTCTATTCTCCTCTTTAAAAATAAGTCGGAGACATGTTTCCTGAGCAGAATTTCCCCAAGAAGAACTTTTACAGCAGCTAGAAGTTTGAGGAGCTGCAGGGTTGTGACCAAAGAGCACGTGTGTGGAAGGGAAGCCCCCCTGAGAATCAGCCATGTCTAGGCAAAGGCCTTGTTCTCTTTGTGACAGAAATTATACCTGTCCAAACACCTATTGGAGAACGTGAAACCTGCATTTCAGTTATATTCTGACTCAGCTTTTCCATAGTAACAGAAGGAGGACTCAGCGCTATGATTCTGGCCTCCCTGAAGGAGCAAATGGGGTTCAGCTGGCAAGTCTTTCCTTCAGGAGGATGACAGAAGAGGGGTAGGGTGTGTGTTCTTCACATAAATTTTTATATTTCATATGAATATCATTTTCTAGTAAGATTCCCAATGGAGCAAAACAGAAACGTTATTACATGTTTTCAAATACCATATTCTCAGTAGATAACATCTTTGTCAGCATATGATATTTTTTTCAATAAGAAGCATCTACTATCTCATATATATTCAGATCAGATTACTGCCTAATAAACAAAAATATACAAAATGTACGTGTGAAATCTCCCTCTCCCTCCCTCCCTCCTTCTTTTTCTCTACTTTGTCCACTGTTACTTAGTTCTTGTCCATCTTCTCAGCACTTCTTTTTTTTTTTTTTCAAGACAGGGTTACACTTTGTAGTTCAGGCTGGCCCTGAGCTCACTATGTAGCCCAGGCAAACCTGAAACTCAGCAATGCTCCTGCCTCTGCCTCCAGAGTGCTGGGATGACAGGTGTGAGCCACCATGTCTGGTATTGTGGTATGTGGTACTGATTGCTGGTGGGCATGAGTCACCACGCCTGGTATTATTGTATATGATTACCAGGGATCAAACCAGAGACCTTGCGCTTGCCAGGCAGGTGCTGGAATCCCTGAGCTAAATCTCTGGCCCAGCACTTCTTAATACACGGAAGAGCAAACAGGAATGCCATCCGTATGGTCTAGAATGGTAACAGTTACTCTGGGTATATCTGTTGTGCTGATGGGGGTCGTAAGAGTGGAGGAGATCTCTGGGAGCTTTGAAGACATTCACACCAAATGCAGTCTGGCCACGGGTTAAGGTGATTGTAATTTAAAATATCTGGGAAAGAGAACAGAAAAGCACATGCAGAACAAATGATCCCCAAAGCTCCAAAATTGGATTATCTTTTCTCTGTGACCAAGACAAAGAATAAAGAAAAGGAAAAGAAAGAAAAGCAGTCAGTAAAACCAAGGTTGTCTAATTCCACGGAGAACCTCGGGAATGTGGCTCCTCATCTTCCGGCGTGCTCTCACTCCAGCTTAAATTGCTCCTGGTTTTGTTCTGTTCATTGCTGCTGACATGATGGGCAGACTTCCCAGTGCCAGGCCTCCCTCTACCATGAAGCCACATCCCTACCCCTCAGCTAAAATTGGAAAGGTCTAAATTGCTTTATATAATATATATTATGAATAAATTTTATTACTATAAGAGAGCCCTTTCTATATTCTAGTTTATAGTTAATTTATATGGGTTACAAATGGAAGGGAGAAGGATTGGAATAAAATAACTGAGATAAATTTTACAGTGTCATAAGTATGTGTAGATCTCATAGACCTCAAGTATTTTCTTCCGCAATTCAATGAGAGATGAAGACAAAGCTAGAAGCAATTGCTTCCTCTAAGGAGCAGGTGGCACCCTCACTTAATCACTGTGGCTGTGGGACTTAGAGTTGTTATTCAACAGCCTAATCTAAACAGCTTATCCAGGCCATCCTCCAAGCAGAAGTCACAGTGCAGAGAAAAGAGGATGTATTTTGTAGGAAACGTTCCGTGCGTGCGTGAGGTTCCTTGCAGGAGACGCATGAGGGCAGTGATGTTCATGACTTCTGGTACTTGGCCAGAATTGTGGTTAACTTGGCCCAAGTCACCACTCTTTCCCATAGGCTTGTAAATGCTATTGGAAGCAGTTTTAGCTTCTGGATGGATGGTAGCCATTTACACACACACACACACACACACACACACACGGGTGGGGGAGATTGATACTTATCAATACTTATCCATGTCTTCCATTAATACCAAAAATCTCTTCTCCCACTTTGGGTTTCTCCCTGCCTCTGTCTATAAGAAAACTATAATTCATACCAACAATGGAAACTCAAGGTTTATTCTTATTTCCTGCTTTGAACAGATTTTTGCCCGTTTCTGTTTGCTGGTAGGGTCTAGTTTTAGTTACTGAAGTGAAGCTACCCTCAGATTGGGGTTCACTTTGAGATCACCAACTTTGGTGAAAGTCAAGGCTATTTGGTGAGTGAAAGGGATTCTAACACACACACACACACACACACACACACACACACCCAGCACTTGGAGCTGTTCATCAGACCAGAACACGTGCATATGTTGGCCAGCCCCTTGGCCAGTTTTATGGGGTTTCACCAGCAGGGTCACAGGGTCTGATGCTAGGGCTCTCGGGAGGATTAAGGTCTTAATGAATCATGTGACTGGAAGTGGGCTTGTATGGTGGCTGTGTTCAGTGGACCTAACCCCTATCTTGTGCTTTCTATCTTGGAGGCCTTTCTATTCCCTGAAGGGCATTCTCCGGAAACCTCAGAATTGTTCTCATTTCTATCCTGGCATAGATGTATATATGGATGTATATCTTGGCCTATTTCATCTAACCACTTTTCAACAAATGAGAAGACTGAGGTCCCAAGATGCATCTAATACCTGATCATAATGTGCCACTAGTCGAATCAGGCGTGGTAGTCTCCTCTCCCACCCTGAGGTAGTTATTTCTAGAGATCTCTTGTTTAAGAAAAATAAAGATATACAGACAGAGGAAATTGCAGGAAATATTTTGAGGAAGAAAAAAAAAAGCCATTTAGAGAGCCAGGCGGGAAAAGAGCCCGCCAGAGAAATGACAGTGTGGAGGTCAGTTCACTGAGCAGGCCTATCTCCACCATTTCCTGAGACTCCAAGACAGCTGTTAGAAGCTGGAATTTTCATACCACAGATTCTGTGTTTTAGTTATTATTTTTCTAAGCCAGCCCAGGAGAATGGATTCTACTCTCCAGAGGAAAGGAAACAGTGCTTCCAAAAGGGAAGCAACTCTCATCAAAAGCACTGGTGGATCTGGTGACAAGACTGACGCGTGCCTCGCCTACAGCCTGGAGACTGTCTAGGAGAGGAGGCAGGAGGCCAGCGGCCAGGGCTGCAGGGTGAGCCTGCCAAGCAAGGGGCTGCCACTGGTTGCTCCTGGGCTGGAGAAGAGGCTGCCCCATCTGAGGGCTAGCAGGGTTCACAGACTCACAGAAGCAGCTTGGTAGATAACCTTGGTGGAGGAAGTAGAGGTGGTGGAACACTGGAAAGATTGCTTAGCTATGCAATGAGGCTTCCGGATATGTGGTAGGTGTCTCAGACCTGGGCCGCCTGCCTGGGCCTGGGTGCTCCTCTCTGTGGAAGCCGGGGAGACCAAAGTAACGCTGTTTTGCACAAACGCATGCTTTAGATCTGAGGGGTGCAGGGTTCCGTGGGGTTGCTGCAGATACCCAGATGCCCGGCCACCTACAGAGTGGCCTCCGGAGCCACGAGCAATCTTCCAAAAGAGGACAAAGATGCAAATCAGCCAAGGAAGCAAACAGCACTCCCGGGTCCAGCCCGCCCTTCGTGCTGGGAGCTGTCAGTGCTCCTCTGGGGCAAAATCCCAACAAACGGGACCTGTCCTAATGGCACCCGAGACAAAGTTTTAATGTAAATGTAAAATATGCTTGTAATAACCACTTGTGGACCCTGAAGTGCCACTAGAATCTCTGCTTAATTATAGGGCATGAGAGGAGCATTACCAGCTAATTAAATTCTATCCTATTTGTAATTCTCCCCTTGCTGCCGCAGACGCAGACTTTAAAATGCGACATGACTTTTCACATTTTCCTGCATATGAATTTTTAAAACACAAGCAAAAAAGAAAAAAGTGCACTAAAATGAGAAAGGAGGCGATAGAGAGTGGGTCAGGAAGAAGGGAGGGAAGAGACGGCGCCAGGTCCTGTCGAAGCTGCGCAGGGACGCGTCCTCGGCCCCGCGCTCCAGCCCGAGCTGGCCAGGAGGAGCAATGTGCCCCGGCTCCGGTTTCCGCTTCCTCTCTGCTCCGCGAGCCTCGCCTCCCTCCCGGGCTTCTCCTACGCCGAGTCCGACGCGACCCCGGGTCAGCCCGGGCCGGGCCGGTTCCCGTGGACGGAAGGAGGGGCGGGAGGAAGTGAGCTCACGGAGGAGGCCGAGGCCGGGGAGGCGCTGCGCCCCCGCCTGTCCGCCGAGGAAGAGGAGGAGGAGGAGGAGCAGGAAGCAGCCGGCTCCCGCGCTCCCTCCGCGTCCGCGTTTGCTTCTGAGCCCCCCGCGCGCGGACGCGTGTTCTCACAATGACACGCACAAACAACACACAAAACGCGCGCACACACATTTTCTCCCAGGCTCCCGGATAAAGCAAGTCCTGGGGCTTTGTGGTTAGAAGTTGATTTGCATGAGAAAACCGCTGCCCGCAGCCCCCGCGTTTGAATCCGTCTCTGCGCGAAAGGTGGAAACTTGTGCTGCGGGCTGTGTTTTTCCGGCCACGCGCCACCCACACCGCTGCGAGACCGCCGGCGCCCCTCCGCCTTCGCCTCCGGGAGGGAGGGAAGCCCCGCTTCCGCCCGGCCCCGCCCTGCCGGACGAGGCCCCTGCAGGACTCTGGGCTGCACGGAGCCCGAAGCCCGGGCTGGTCCTGGGCACGATCCCCGCCCGCTTGAGCGCCCCTGGCGACCGGTGCTGAGGGCGGGGACGGTCCGCGTGGAGGTCTGAGAGGTGGAGGGGCAAGAGTGTAATTCCATCTGCGCGGGGGCCAGGGTGTCTCTTTTCCCTTAGGGAGTGTGTGTGTGTGTGTGTGTGTGTGTGTGTGTCCGCGTGCGTGTATTACCTGTGTGTCTGTGTGAGTCGGGCTGGGGGTCTCACCTGAAGAAGTGTCTTAGTGCAGACTCAGATGGGGCAGGCTGTCCGCCTTCCCTGTCCCATATAACTAGGGACTGCGGAGGCCCGCAGTGCGGAGCATCCGAGGCCCTCTCCTGCTGGGGTTGGGGAACCCCGTCAGCAGCTACCTGCAGGGGCCTGCGGTCGGGTTTGCTGGATCTTCTACGCTCTACACCTGAAGCCTATGGGAGAAATGTCCTCCCGCCGAGGATCTTGGCATCCCACTCCCTCCTGCAGAACCGCCTAGTACTTCCAGTCATTTCCCAGTCTTTTCCAGTGGGTTGAGGGTTAGTTCGTAAAATCAGTAAAATCTTTTAACCCTTTCTGCACCTCCACGACTCTTGCTCTGTACCCTGAAGCAGGGAGGGGACGCGCCAGAAGGTTGTTAACTTTAGCAGCCAGGAAGAGGAAGCCAGCAGAAGTCCTTCCCATAGGTTGCCAGCGGGCTCCGTCTCAGCCGTGGTGTCTGCGTGACCTCCTTCTTTAACCCCATCGCTCTCCTCCTCTGAGGTTTCAGCCAGTAGCAGGGACTCCGGGAGCCATGCTCGGGCGAGCAGGGATTCCGGGCCCTGCAGGCTAACCAGAGAGGGGCCTCGCCGCCTGCTTTGGAAACTCTCCATTTTCCCACAGTATTTCACATCCATATTGCTTTTCACACCCTGTTAGGCGTAATGGCACTGAACCCGCTAAATACTTCCATGCACCAAGCCAGCCCTCCCGCGACCGCTCCAGAGTATCAGACTTCTGGTGATAGGAGAAAGGGCATTCTCTCCATGGGCGGCAGTTGGCTTCTCTCTTCTCTTCTCCCCGGATTGGCCCCCAGAGCCTCTTAAGATGGTGCTGGTGGTGGCTGCTGGGTGGGGGCTTCCCAATATGGAAGAAATCTTAGCGCTTCCTTTTCTAGGGGCGGAGGAGGCAGATGTAGGAAGAAAGAAAGTGAAGGCGGTCTTGGTTTGGGGTAGTAGTGTGATATTAGACTGGCCTTTTTTTTTTTTTTTTTTTTTTTTTTGGAGACAGGGTCTCGCCTTGTAGTTCAGGCTGGCCCTGAGCTCACTATGTAGCCCAGGCAAGCCGCCGCGAACTCAGCAATCCCCTTTTCTCTGCCTCCCGAGTGCTGGGATGACAGGCGTGAGCCACCACGCCCGGCATTGTGGTATGCGGTGTTGATTGCTGGTGGGCGTGAGTCTCCACGCCCAGCATCATATGTGGTTTCCGGGGATCGAACTCAGGACCTTGTGCTTGCGAGACAGGCGCCGGAACCACTGAGCTAACCCTCCGGCCCTAGACTGGCCATTTTTAAAAGAACAGAGCCTTGCTAGGAGCCCAGCTCAGGGGGTAGGTCAAATGGTGATGTTCTCAGTTTAATTCCTAACTCCTGAAATTAATGAAACAATATTAAATTTAAAAAGAAGAATCAAGCTTTAGGGCTGGAGCAAGGAATGAAGCCTGGGCTTAATTAGCATCACCTCTCTGTGCCCGTACTTTCTCTTCACGGGCACAAGGCCTGGTGAGGAACACCTGGGCACCAGGCACGAAGGGACTGCCAGGCTGCAGAGGGCAGTGCTCTACCGAGCCCTGCCCCCCCCCCATACCATCCGCAGAAGCTCCTAGGCCTGGGGGCTGTTTGGTAAACCCTAAGAGAGGGAAGAGTTGGAGGCCCCAGAGTGTTGGTTATAGCCGGCCAGCCTCTAAGAGCACCAGAGACTCTCTCCTCGCCTTCTTCTTGACATGGGCTGGAAAGACCTCAGTATGGAGACCGTGGGGCTTCTGCACAAGAAGTTAGAACCTCTGGGTTCTCCTCAATGCTGCCTTCATTTTCCATCAAGAGAGATAATAAAATCCAACCACCCTCTACCTGCAGGACAGATGGGGAAGAATTTTTTTTTTTTTTTTGAGACAGGGTCTCGCTTTGTAGTTCAGGCTGGCCCTGAGCTCACTATGGAGCCCAGGCAAGCCTCGAACTCAGCAATCCTCCTGCCTCTGCCTCCCGAGTGCTGGGATGACAAGCGTGAGCCACCATACCCGGCACTGTAGTATGGGATCTTGATTGCTGGTGGTCGTGAGTCACCATTGTATGTAGTTACCGGGATCGGATCGAACTCAGGACCTTGCACTTGCGAGGCAGGCGCCGGAACCACTGAGCTAAATCTCTGGCCCCGGGAAAGAACTTTTACTGAGTGTCTATGAAGCCCCAAGTAGTTTACAGGTGAATAATCACAAACTGCAGGGACAGTATTGATATTTCCACACCCACTGCTTACAACTGCAAAGAGATCAGTTTGGCCAGAGCCATAGATTTGTGCATCTGAAACAAACCCTAGGTTTTCTTGGGACTTGATGGCACCAGGAAAGGGCCTGCAGCCTGGGCCAGGGCTCCTGGTAACCTGCAGGAAGAAGCTGCACTGCCCTCCGCAAGCTTCTGTTCTGTACTTCTGGAGGATGACGTGAGGTAATTTTCCTAAGATTTTTGAAGCTACAGGCATCATTTTAAGCTGTGGTGTCCACGAACCTACAGGGATATGCCCATTCCTCCAAAATACTCATGAGCAACTCAACTACCAAGTTTCTTACTCAACCGAAGAAGCCATAATTGACTACATGTGTCCTGCAGGGGTCACTTTTCTTGTCTTACCTCAACAGAGTTGGAGAAGTCTTATATTAAAATTCACTGCACTTGACTTTCTACCTAAACCATTTAAACTGAGCTTAAAACTTTTGCCCTCAGCCTAGGTCAGGAAGACTCAGACTTAGAAGGCTGAGGAGGCCAAGAGGTAATTAACTTTGTTCCTAATTTGCTTTCAGCCATTTCAACACCTTTCAGAGCCAGGAGTGTGTCCAGGGGGTAGGTAGGAGATATCAGCCACCCCCAGGCTGGGAGAAGATGGACTATAGATCTATAGAAACTTGTGTATCAGCCTGTAGAAGCAAAGCCCCAGGAAGCCCATCTCCAAGCACTCTACCTGTGCATGCACAGATATTTTAGTAGTATCAGTGAATTTCCTGAATTTTTGGCTCATGGAAAGTTTCCAAGTCCTAATTACTCCTGGAGCGCTATTCCAAAGCTGAGATGACTGAATGAGCAGTCATTTAATGAGAATTTTAACCCCACAAAAGTGTACTAATTCATTTTATAGTCCCTTGGGTGGGAGAAGGAGGGACTGCGGTGATTTATTCTACTCAGTTTCAGTTGCTGATTATCTAATTACACGGTGACAAGGCTGACAGACAGGTGAAAACCAAGTTCTCAAAGCAGCACTGTGTTCATGTGCTGTGTCTCTGTCCCTCCGCCACAGTTTCTGCTGCTACTCATGGCTGATGGCACCAGACTGGACTTTAGAAACAAGGAGAGGAAGAAGTTGATCATCCAAGGCCCTACGGCTAGAACTGCAATGCCAGGGCCGGAGGGTTAGCTCAGTGGTTCCGGCACCTGCCTTGCAAGCACAAGGACCTGAGTTCGATCCCCGGTTACTACATATAATGCTGGGCGTGGTGGCTCACGCCTGTAATCCCAGCACTCGGGAGGCAGAGACAGGAGGATTGCTGAGTTCGCGGTGGCTTGCCTGGGCACCATAGTGAGCTCAGGGCCAGCCTGAACTACAAAGTGAGACCCTGTCTCCAAAAAGCAAAAAAAAAAAAAAAAAGAACTGCAATGCCAATTAGAAGTGAATTCGTTCTTCCTCCTCTGAGGAGGATGCCAGTGACCGGACAGTGACATTTACTCTTCTCCTAGGACTCTAACGGCTGGAAAACTCTAAAATTCAGAAATTCAAGAAGAAAATTTAAAGAACCACAAGAAAGTGTTTGAAGAAAGCAAGAAAAGGAAGGAAAAGAATGGTATGTAAAAGCTGAAGGATGTTTGGAATTTCTCCTGAGTTTCCAACAAAGGTAGTTGTAGCCCTCCTGCCTCTGCTTCTGTGGGTTTCCCTATCAGGTTCCTGCAGCCCAGTTCCCTGGTTCAGTCTCCCTGGACTTCTTTGCCTGGAAGCAGGACAATGGCAAACAAGCTTTCAGGGAGGCCTTACCCTCAGGTGTTGGGTAGAGAAACCTGGTGGTGTGGACAAGCAGCTGGGGAGGAAAGGCTCTGCACTTGACTGATGAGGTCCGATATTGGCCCTTCCAGACTGGCCAGCTGGAGGACACCCTTGGGATCCTGGCTGTCCTGGGTGCCTTGGGCCGGAGTGAACTTGTTGTCATTATTAATGACAGAAATGATTTCTTCAGCCAAGACCAGACGGAAAGGGATCCAAATGGGAAAGCAGGAAGCCGTGAGCCACTCTAGACCCCTGACAGCCTAGGGCGGTCTGGTAGGTACCTACCAGCTGGTCCCACACTGTAGAGTTGGTGACTGTGCAGGTGGGAGGTGAGTACGTGAAACAGGCTGGGTATGCAGTGCTCAGGCGGGTGCGGCACACTCTCCTGTGTGCCTAAGACAGCTTCTACTTCTTCCTCCCCAGGAGATTTAAGGTCTTTTTTTTTTCAACCAAAGATGACACCGTCCCGCAAGCCTTCAGTAGTTTGGACAGATTTGCCACTGTTGTAGAACTAGGACAGACTCTAACAGTCACTCATCAGACTGAATGACAGGTGCTGAACCACATTCCAAACCAGGCTCACCTGCCTTGGTCCCAGCTTCTGGACTGGCTTTATGACCTGAAATCAACAGCTTGAGCTGTTTCAATGTTTGCCAGATAATGGTCTGAAGGTACTGCAGCTGGTCCTGGTAGTTCAAATCCTTCAGCACTTCCTCGAGTCTTCATGAAAGTCCTTGTGCCCTCTCCCTAGAAGCTCAGAGAATTTGAGCTGACCACCACCTCCCCTTGGGAGGCCAGGGGTGACTATCCAGATTCACAACCCTCCCCCTTGGCAACTCCCAACAGCAAACCTGTCCTTCAGACCTCCAAAGCAGCGGTTTCCTCAAAGTGCCTTCATTTACATTCTGTCGCCTTGCTAGGAAAGGCCTGGTCTTTGTATTCTTACCATTTCCTTCCCAGCCTATTCAACTGTTCTCCAGCTGCATATTGGGAGACAGTCCCTCAAAACTGGCTGGAACCCACACAAAACCTCTGACATGCAGGACCCCATCCACTCTTCCTCCTAAGAGGAAGAAGACACGAGTCCAGTCAGGCCTTGCTCCGAGAGGTGGCATCTGCACAGGCTGCGTGGGAGCCTGGGACGCACCACGAACCCAAGCAGCCCTGGCTCAGCAGCGGAGGGTCCAGGCAGGCAGGGGCTGGGCCTTCTCTGCAAGAGCTGTTTCTCAGGGACACTGAGCCCAAGCAGTGCCCTGCGGGTTTCATCTTTTTACATTTTCAGTAAGGAGAGTAAGCATCTTGGATATATTTTCATACTGTCAGGCCCTGATTATGCTTGGTCATGTTCCTCGGACACAGGGAGACATCAGAACTTCTGTTTTTAAAATTGAGTTTGGACTATTTGGTGAGAATCAGAAAGACTGTCGGCTAGTTGGAAAGTGGACAGCTCAGGTTCCCCCCCGCTGAGAGCAGCTTTGGTGTCCCCACACAGGTGACAGGTGATGACTGGACCGTGAAAGCTCACCGAGCTTCCCACTGGCCCTGTAATCCCGGCTGGACACCTCCCCCAGGCTACATGCCACCCTCCAGGCATCACCGATCCTTGGGGACCCAGTAAAATCTCTTAAACTGAAGAGTTGGCAAGACAGGAAAGGAGCCAGGTCACAGGAAAGCGGAAACATCCTCTGGGTCACAAGAGTTTTAGTGCAGATGGGGAAGTTACCTAACAGCTGCCCAGACTGCTGGCTCCGAGTGTTCGCTGTTCCTCACACCTCACGCGGGTGCAGTCGGCTGCTTGTCCCGCCTCCCTGATCTCTTCCAGCTTCCATCTACTCCCACCTGCCTGGTGCATTTGGAGATAGATGATTTCCCTTTTCTTTAAGTTCACCAGATCATGTGGCTTCCACACTCACCTGGGTCGGTCGTGTCCCCACCCACGCCCCAGGAGGGTTGAGGGGTTCTGACCTCCTCCCAGGAGTGAGTGGTGAGTGAGGTTGAGGGGGGGCAGGAAAAGGAAGCTGAGCATCAAGTCCAGGTGTCAGTATCACTCTTCTCCAAGTGCCTCCGACTCACTCCAGAAAACAAGTCCAGCAGGAGAAGTTATTGCATGGGGTGCTCCTTCGTCTACCCAGGCGCAGGCCCAGAAACCCCACCTTATGGCCCTTGCACCCCTCAAGGGCCTGGCGAATCCCTGACCACACTGTAGGCGCAAGAGCCCAGGTGCTGGGTGACAGAATACACCTGGCTGGAGAGATGGCCAGCTGGGTGCACCCGGAAGCGAAGGGGCGGCGCCTCCTCTCTCATCTTCCCGAAGCCCAGACTGCACGCTGGTCTAGGGAACCCGCGCCTGGACGGAGCCTGCCTGGGGTGACCTTGGCGAACCGCGCGCTTTCCTGAGCCCCAAGGCTGGGTCCACAGAATCCACCCAACCAAGCCCAGCGCTCAGACGGCCCGGGCGCCCGGCCAACCGCAGTGAATTTCCCCGCAGTGAATGTCTGGGGCCCTGGAGACCCTCCGTGCAGACGCCAGGTAGCTCCCCCTCACCGGCACCTCCCCGGGGACCCGCGCACCCAAGAACTGCTCCCCAAGACCCGGAAGCAGCGGGCATCGGGCCCAGGACATCTCCGGGGTCCTGGCCACGCGATCCCCCAGGACGGAGAGGGCAGCTCCGGGAGAAACTGGTGTGGGGGCGGCGGGTTCCCAGGCGCCCCCGGCCCCGTGGGGAAGAGGAAGCCCAGGGAGGGGGAGCCCAGTGGGCGCTGGCGCGAGTGACCCGAAGACTACAGTGCCAGTTCATGAGGGTCTGGGGTGATTCATGATTCCGCACTTAATGAGACGCCCACCGCTGGCCTCTGGCCCCGGGCCCGGCAGGGCGCGAACCCCGGGAGGAGCGAAGGCCTCGAGGCACCCCGCAGCTCGCCAGGGAGCCGGGCTCGCGGCGCCGGGCGGCCCGGAACCCGCTGTCGTGAGAACCTCCCATCCAACCTGGGCTCGTTTCCGCTACACAGGAAACATCTGGGAGCTCTCGCCGGCGTTTGGGAAAGTACTCACTTCCGAACTTGGCGCTAAGGTGTTCTGGGGCTCAGACAAAGCGGGGCTGAAGGGGGGATGGGCCGAGGGCTGGCAGCCCTGCCTGCTGCCTGGGTGCAAACTGGGGGCTAATGGTGGCAGGCACTTGGGTGAAGGACGAATTAAACACTTAGAGAGCATCCGCGCGCTCTGGCCTCATTGTTTTAACGTCTGTACTACTTAGCCGTAGTTGGAGAAAGAGTACTGCCTTTACATGCAGAAAAACTTCAAAGACCAGGGGTTGCTCAATATGGCGCACATATGGTAGTCTCCGAAGGCCTTCCTGCCAAAATATGTTTCTCAGTATTTTTCTCTTTTCTTTTCTTTCGTTCCCGCTCCCTACTTTTTTTTTCTCCCCAAATGGGAGGGAGCCACGAGCTCAGGTTACCTAGGACGGTTTGCACTCACGGGGAGCTCTTGGAGGCTGTATGGGAGAGGAGAGCCCTTTGGGGCAGAGTCAGCCCTGGAAGGGACCGCGAGGACGAGTGGGCCGTGGGGACCAGGCCTCAGAAGCAGCAGTGGGCCGGCTCTGCCAGGTTCAGATGGTGTTAGGTCGCTCTCTGTATTACAGGATGACATTTTTCTGCCAACGCATCTCTTCCTGTTGCTCACCGCTTGGATAGTTTGGTGGAGATCAGTGGCTACCCTTCGCACACACCATGTATGGGACACTTCATAACATTCACAGAATGTAGGCCCAACAGGCTGAGTGAAAGCAATAGCCTGTCAGTCCACGTTTCTATTTCTCTCTGAGGGGAGGCTCAGCTGCAGAACTCCTGTTACTCTTGTCTGGACTACTGTTTCAGTGTTTCATGTTTTAAAAAAAATATTTAGCCAATGGGACAGAGAATATTGGGTAAAAGTTCAGTTAGTTGGCTTCAAGAGGTCTTGAGGGAAATCTTATAGTGTTAGGGGTCATTACAGCCATCCAGCTGAACTTGTGGATTCTCCTGAAGATAACCTGAGGCCCAGAAAGCTAAAGGCATCTTTCAGGGGCCCCAGCTGAGCTGGACCGGAAGTGCCCTGTTCTAGGCTTGGCGCAGGCTGGGCTCCCGTCCCACATCGCCATGTGGGGGAACAAGCTGGATAACTTCCTTTTTTCCCCCTCATTGATTAAATGGACTCCTTTCATCGCTTCTGAAAAATGAACTCAGGATATTATCCTTCAGCAAATTTACATGCAGAGTTAGTATTAAAGGCAGGGGTGAGTTCTGAGGACTCCCATTTAAAAGAAGATCCATGCTGTCGCCAGAACATGCAGCTCTTTCTAACGCAATATTGATGACAGTGGGGGAAGGAAGCACGGCACACATGGAGCTGATTAAAAATGAATCTTATCAAATCTTCCAGCTTTCTGGTGACATATATGATATACACACAGAGCTGTGGGCAAATTACCCTACCGATGGTTAGAAAACCTGTGCTTTAGGCCTAGACTTTGCCATCAATCTGCTGTGTCTTTGGCTGGCCACTCCATTTGATTCATCTGTTTTTCCCTGTCGGTCTCTGACTGTCTCTCTCTATATGAATATACATATGCAAAATATATATACACAGTGGTATCTCAGTTTACAAACTTAGTTTTATGATTTGGGGGAAGATGGCTGCTGTTGTGTTCATCACCCAAAGTGGAGTTTCTGAACAGAATCAAAATTTTGTCAAATGATCTTGTTTGGAAGCTGAATAAACCTGAAGTCAGATTTATGTACCAAACAGAATATCTAAGAATTAATACGTATATGCTCTACCTACGGACGGATTGTAGTATCTTGGCTCACCAATGCTTCAGTCTGCAAATAAAATCAGGGGCTTGTTGAATATTGATATATGTAACGAGAGAGCACGAGAACTGAAGTCAGATTTATGGACCAAACAGATCATCTAAGAATTAACATTCAATAAGCCCCTGACCCACTTCACATGGACCCCCCCTGGGGCTAATCCCAGATGCTCTGGTGTCCGGCTGGGCCTCTGAATGCTGGGGTTACAGGTTTGTGCCACCGTGTCTGGATCAGGGAACACAAATTTCAAGCAAGCTCAGTGTCTGTACCCATTTCACCTGGGTGGAGCTTTTTTTATGAGTGCATATTAGTTACACAGTATGCTGGGTTTTACTGTGACTTTCAAACATGTATATGGCATATTTGGGTTCCGTTGCCCACTGCAGTGGCCTTCCTTACTCTCCATTTCCTGGTCCTCTTTGTCTTCTCTAACAGTCTGCCTCTACTGTCGGGTCATCTTTCTTGAGTGATGCTTCTCTAATAACACATGCCTGCTCTACTGTGCTAGACTTGAGTTCTCTGGAGACACTGCGACAATAGGTCCTCTGATGAGAGCTACAGCACCAAGTCTTCTTTTTTGTAAAGTTGAGTCTAATGTAAGAGAGAGATGAAAATCCCTAGTCAAACCTAAAAAAAAAAAAAAAGCATATGAAGTTGAGCCACTGTTCATAAAAGTTTTCAGCTGATTCTCTCCCCTAATGCAATGAACTCCCAGTTCATCAATATTGAGGAGGAAGACGAGTGAAAGAGCTAACGAGATTTCTCTACCATTTCAAAGAGAACACAAAGCTGTTCTCTCCTGCTTCCAGGGAGAACATGGCGCAAGAGCTGTTTGCCATGTTAAATGAGGTCTAGCACACTTCCTCCTGCCTACCCACCTCTGCCTGGTTGACCTGGACAAGCCGCTTGGCCAGCAGTCTGATCATCCCGAGTGGGTGGTGGGCCAGGAGATTTCTCTGCACTGAAGTCATCATTCTCTTTGCCCCTTCAGACTGGGGACAGCGATGACTTGGGCACCAAAAGAACCCCAAGCAGCACTAGGTCTGAGGGGACCTCACCTACCCAGGGACTGTAAACAGTGGGGGAGGGGCTGGCCAGCCCCAACAGCCCCTCCAGGCTGCTACCCAAGGCCACAGTAAAGCTGAGGATTCAGCCCATAGACATGTAACCTTCTGCTTTTGGATTTGTGAGATTATTTAAGTAACTGTTCTTTGCTGTAGCTGAGCAACAGAGCACAAAATAGTTCTTTAAAGTGTGAATGTTTTGGACCTCTTCAGTTCCTAAGTGAAACCCTCTCCCGGGGCAATAATTACAACATTCTTTGAGGGGGTTGTGAGGATTAAATGCAATAATCTACTCAAAGTATTTTGTACAGTGTCAGCTATATAGCGCTTGCCGCGCATTGGCAGACCTTACTAACATCCTGTGGTTTTACTTGATGTTGATGGCCTGTCTCTCCATGCAGACCTCTTCTTGCACTGCTAGACCTGAATATCTAACTCCCTGTTCACGCATATTTCCATGTAGATGTAATTGGATTTTCAGAACTCTGTATTCAGGGCAGAATTTCTTTCTAGTCCATTGAACACTTACAATTCATGCTCTTAGTCTATGTGAGCAGTGGCCCACTCATCTAATGCCCAGGCTGGTAACCTGGCAGCTCTCACCAGCTGCCTCTAAATGTCTTTCAAATCCACCATCTCTTTTCTTGCTTCAGCAATGACACTGAGTTTTGTCAAGTTCCGCAAGTTGAGCCCAGGCTAAACTCCATCTCTCCGCCATTTTTCTGAATTTTGAGACCTGATTTCAAGTTACACAGCCTGGCCTCGAACCCAGGATCCTCCTGCAGGGGGCCCCATCTAGCTCTGCTTGCCTGCCTCATTTTGCTATTTGTCCCACTACCAGTGTACCGTCCAGGCTGTTGTCAGGGTAGCTTTTTACATCGTCAAATGCATGATGACATCAATATATAATTTCTCCACCTTAAATCTCCCTTTCACTGCACCACAGACTTGGAGAAAGCCAAATGTTGAGCACAGGATATCCGTAATGATCCACAGTCTCCCTTCTGACTGCCCTCCCTCCACGCGGCTGAGATGTTTCTCTGTGCGCACGTGTCTCCTAGGCCCTCTTTCCGCGTTCTGGATTCCCCTTGGCCTTCAGCACTCAGCCCAGCTGTGTGTCCTGGCAAAGTCCTCTCAGTAAGCGCAGTGGAGAATACTTTCCTCTCTCTCCAGTGACTGTGTTCCCCCAAGGGCAGCGGGATATTGCTTTTCTCTGTGACCATCGTGCTGCGGGGTCTGGCACCCAGTAGGTGTCTGTCATACATTTGCTGGGTGTGATAACAACGCAGGATTGGAATACATGGCATTGGTTCTACTAACTTTTATCGTCAAAACTTGAAAGTTCTCCTTTTTTGAACTTAATTTTATCAACTGTGAAACAAGGATTTAAAGTGCCCTGAATACAAGACATGGTGACAAACACCTATAATGTCCCCACCCAGAGGCTGAACCAGGAAGATCACAGTGAGCTCAAGGCCAGCCTGAAGTATGTAAAAAGACCCTGTCTCAAGGATTGCTAAGTTCAAGGCTAGCCTGGGCTACATAGTGAGCTCAGGGCCCGCCTGAACTACAAAGCGAGTCCTGGGCTGAAAAAAAAGAGCCTGTTTCAAAAAGAAAACAAAAAGACCATCTATTGTTGTGAGGAATAACTTAAACGTGAATGCAAAAGCATTTTATAAACTGACTAACAACATATAGGTACTATTATTAGTACAACAATTATAAATACATACTTTGTTTACATTTATACCAGAACATGTTCACACATGCAATTAGTGTGTCTACATGACTCGTGCACGTTTGTGTGTGTGCGTGTGTGCTTCTGTACCGTTCCGTGAAATGGAAAGATGTCTCCAAACTGCTTCCTCTGGGCCTCCGCCTCTGTCGGCCGCTGAAACAGACTGATCCTGCTCTCTGCCAACGATGACCGCAAATTCCAGCCAGCGAAACCGTGCTCTCCGCGAGGTCATTCTGAGCCTCCGCTGCACCCAGCGAGTCTGTAAGGCACTGAGTGGGTCAAGGGAGCCCACCCCCATTTCCGTGACTGTGGTGGCGCTGAGACAACAGTAAGGTGGAAGGCGCTTCCCTCCAGTTTTTCACTTAGCTTCATCAGCCCTCGGAGTAGTTACTGCAGGCGCTGTTGTGCCCATTTCGTATATGAGCAGACTGAGGCACAGGAGAAAGATTAAACCCAAGTGTCCGCAGAGTAGAGATGAGAATCCTAGGGTGACTTTGCTGTTGTCTTTCCTTTACCCGCAGTTCGGCACCGGAAGTCCCTGCCAAATAACGGGAGCTGGTCACCAGGGAACGGATCGGTGACATCTGGCTTTGGACTTGCCTTCAGTGCAAAACCTGCATTCTGAAGTCCGCAGTGAGGGCAGTTCCCGTGTGTGAGCCCCAGAAGGGCGAAGGCCCCTCCGCGGCGCGGGGGCCGCCAAACTCCACGTTGGCGCTCACGGTGAAATGGGGGCTCCGGCCCCTCTTCAACCCCATGGGCCCCTGCCTCCTGTTCTTCTGTACAGAGCCAGGGGGCGCCAACTCTCAACCCCGGTCGGAGCGGGAGGACTGCTCGCCTGCTAGGGAGGGGAGCAAGGAGCGCGCTCACCCTGCGCGCCCTGTGCGCCCTGTGGCCCTCCGCCCGGACGCGTCGCCTTCCTCGTCCCCCTCGCGGGACTCCCGCAGCCCTAAAGAGAGCCGAGGGCCCCTTGTGCCAACGCAGCTCGGGGAAGGAAAGGATTAAAGCCGTGAGGGTCCCTGCGTGCACGGTGCGTTTTGATTTGGGAGGAGACTGCGGGGAGGTTCAGGCCGGTCCAGTCTCCCCGCATCCCGAGCCTGTCCGGGCGGCAGATGGCGGCGGGGCCGGGGCGCGGGCAGGACCTCTCGAGGGTCGTGTGTGGGTGTCTCCTAAGCGACAGAGCGTGTGCGTCCTAACGCAGCAGGGCCGCTCTGAGCTGCCCCGGAGGCCGAGGGGCGCTTCCGGGGGACGGTGAGGGTCTGGATCTGTTCTGGGCGGTTCCGTGTTCAACCCCCCCTTTTTCTTAATCTTCTGAAATGTTTCTAAACGTCCAACTATTGTAATTTTACCAGGGAGAAGGGAGACACACTCTCACTGTACAGTTATAATAACTTGATTTAAACCAAACGTTACCAAATGAAAATGTTCACATTTGGAGAATAACTACTAATCTGATGGTGAAGATTTGGCCGTCACGTGGGCTGCTGCTGCTGCAGATGGTCACCGCCTCTGAAGGTAGATTCAGTGGAAGTTATTTTCAAAACCCACTGGAATGCTAGGAGAAGAGTTGCTACTCTGGCGTGTGGTCCTTTGAAGATTTTAACTGAAGCGACAGAAACACATACTCAAACACAGTGCGCTCAGCAAGCCTGGTGACGGGGGGGGGGGCCCTGTGCTCTCAGCGCCGCTCCGCGCGGGGGGAGAACAGTGCCTTCACGCTGCAGGTCTCTGGGCCCTAGGAACTCACTGAAATCCGTAATGGGAGATTCGTCCCGGGTTTTTTTTTTTTTTTTTAAAAGTGAAATAAAATGGAAAATATCAGAAGAATAAACAAGTATTTTACGAGTCTGTTTCCCCCATTAGAGGTGAGCAGCGGGTTGAAATGTAAAACATACTTCCAGCAGATGACATTAGGAGGATGCTGACAAGCTGTGATTTTGGAAAACCCCCTGTTTCTCTAACGAGGTTCCCATCAGTTTTATGTCCTTCTGATCTGGGGTTCGGAGCGGAGGCCCTCGCTGCCCTGAGCTACAGTGGGTGTGAACCCCTGGCCATCCTGACATTGGGCGCAGCGTGACACTCAGTGGAAACGAAATTGGCAGATGGCATGAGGGTTTTGAAGGCCCAGCACAGCTTACCTGGCCATGAAAGCGACTCTGAGGAGCATGTCGGGCTTCCAGCTCCAGAAAGAAGCTGGGTAAGAAGGCCCAGAGAGGGCTGTAGCTACACGGGAAGATTGTAGTCGAGGAACGTAGAAGGACCCTGAAGGAGAGTGGGGTTAGGTAGGGCAGAAACGGGAGAGTGGGCTGGGGTGGCTGGAGTCAGGCAATTGTGTAGAGTGGACCCCGAATCTTAACCCCGGGGAAGTAGAATAGTTTTGAACCATGGGGACCATTCAGGGCCTAAGGAGTAATATAGGAGCCAAGAGCGCTTCTGTTTCTCCCCTACCTCACTGCCCTTGTGTCTAAGAAGAGCAGATACTATTTTTTCTGTTCAAGTTTTAGGGTGCCAGCTAAAGCATGTTTCCTGACAGACAGGTTGTCCTCTTGTTTCCTGGTAAGCAGACCTCCTGGAGCCTGTCCTGGGGATACAACTCCCCCCCCCCTTTTGTGTTTCCATCCTGGATGCCAAGATTGGGTAGCAGAGTCAAGAACCAGCCTGAGACTGGCCTTCCTTGTTACGTAAAAACGCAGTGGGCTTTTAGAAAGCTTTAGATTTCTGATCAGGCAAGGGGAGGAAGAGTCAGATACAGATGTTAGAGGAGATGGGCCTCACTGTGTGTTCACTGTAGCTTTACTAAAGCTCTGCCTTGAGATATAATACTGGTTTTGTCCCATAAGTAATCAGGCAGGTGTTATTTTCCATATTTTACTGTGTCGGGAATGTATTATTCCTTATAGCATGCCATCACAAACCTCAGCAGTTGTCAAAATCACATGGGTTCCCGGGCTGTCCCCCTAATACCTGATTCAACAGGTCTGAACAGAGCTTGAGAATCTGTATTTCTAACAAGTGCCCAAGTAGCGCTCATAGTCATTCAGGGGTTGGACTTAGAATGACCACCCTGTGGCCTGGGGAACAGCAAGATCAGCGCCAGGACAAGGGGGAAGTCCTCCTATTCATTACTATCCTCTATCCCAGCCACTATCCCAGCCACTCCCTGAGCTCAAGGCTGCTTCCCCGCAGGTAATATCCTCTGAAAACCTTAGCAGAAGAAGCTGAACTCTGTCACTCTATGTTTCTAAAGAACAGAAATAGAAATATTAACATGTTATAAACATTTTGGCTTATTTTTATTCTTGCGTATTTTAAAGCCTAAGGGTAAGCATTTAAGTGGCAGATCAAGACCCTGAATTACAAGGTGAAGCAATGGTAAATCGGTTGTTATGAATCAAAGGCAACATTTAACACGCTGCTGAAATAGGGCAGCTATTGCACATTACATGGGAACTTGTGGCCTGAACATTACTGTGAATGACTTTCTGCTGGGGACATTCCTGGTTCCCAGGGCCAGGGGCCCCGAACTGATGGCCTGAGGCTTTCCAGCCTAGAGCTGAGGACCAGGCTCCCCAAACTGACAGCCTGAGGCTTTCCAGCCTAGAACCCACCTATAGCTCTGGGCTGCAGAGGAAAATTTTGAAATCCAACGTTTTTAATGAAGCAATTCCTGAACCTGAAATGTGCAAGGAAATAACCTAGATGTGAGATGAGAAATTGGTTTGTTGAAAAGTTCGTGCTACTTTTTAAAGAATAGTCGTGTTTTCTTTGACACTTTGGGAATGATTTAATAAAATATAACAACGTCAAAGAAATTATCCAGTTTGTTTTATGTCCAGTAGCCTGGAATATCTAAATGGAATCCTTACAAACCAGTATCTTTATTGGTGAAATTTTGTTGCAAAATTTGACATAGAGTGTTTTGAAGTGTCAGACTGTTAGGCACTATTGCAGAACTGGCCAGATCCAAGGATTTTTACTGATTTAATGACATTTTGCCTTATTGTCTCCATAATCACCTGCTTTATGGACTGTGGCTAGAGCTGATGTCGCAACTGGTAATTTTCGTAGAACTCAAATTCGTTTATATTTTTCTCTTTGATTTCCACTACTTCTGGGAATTGTTAGTAGATGGAATAAAAAGAATACATTATAAGCAATGTAAAATACCCAAAACAAAATCCCTTGAACCTTTTACAGATACCACACATGCAAATGAATGTGGCTTTGCATTCTGATGAGATTCAAGCAGGGACTGCACTTTCCTCAGAAACCTCTTACTTAACCAACCACCACTGTTCTTCGAGCATATTTTATCTAAATCACATTTGACATTTTGAATTAATTCACACTGACCCAAATCAAATTAAGAAGTAGAATGTGTTCTTTTTATTCCAACAGTTGTGCAATCCCAGTTGGATTATGCCAAAGCAGGAACACCTACTATTTTTGGATAAATTCAGATTGATTGGTTTTCTAGTTTGCATAGCCAAAGCTGGAACCAGAAATGACCATTAAAGTGCTAAATATGTTTTTGAACTGTACTCCTGAGGAAAGAAGTAGAAAGAGCAATCTATGAGGTACAACCCAGGTAGGAATGTGATCACCACCCTTGTGACAAGCCATTTATAAGAGGTACTTATTTTTGAGTGAAGAAACAATCTATTTCAATAAGTCATAACCAATAGTTCCTCTGCCAATATGTGGACTTTATTTAAAGTGGTACAGATCTTCTTGTTTCCGCAGGAAGTCAACAGGTTTGTTTAGAAAGACTACAATTTTAGTGGGTATAGTTCAGTGGCAAAAGGTGTACTTTGCCTGCACAAAGCCCTGAGTTCAACACGATAAATAAATAAACAAGTAAAATAAAAATTAAAAGAAAGACAATGAATTTGGTAAAAGGAGAAATTAACTTGATTATCTAAAACATTTCTATAACCACTCATATGCGGAACTATGATTTTTTCCCTAATAGAGAGCAAAAATATGTATTATTTTCAAAGTTGACATTTGATGGTAGATGGTGAAATATTTGCATGTAGTTAGGTATGTCTATGTATATGAAATGGGCCAAGCATTAACATCACTTAGTCCAAGTTAAATCCACCAGTTTTAAGAAACCCTGTATCTGCTGTCTTCACTTTGCTGTTAGCTCTGTCTTGTTTTGTCAAGCATTCTTTTTCACTCCACCATTTTTTCATACATTGTTGCCAAACTTTGTAATCCTAGCCCAAGATGGCAAGACTCGAAGAGAGGACCAACACCAGTTTCCTGAGTGTACCCAGTTTCAAAACACACCCTTCAATGTTATTTGACACCATTTTTCTACATGTGCTTTCTACTGAGAATTTGTCAGATGAAACCATATTGCAAAACATTTGCAGAGCTAAATTATTGACAAAATGCTTATGGTTCCAAGAGCCTGCTTGATTGAAAGCAGGTGCAGTGCTTGAATGTAAGAATGTTGCTTGTCCTTTCTGTTGGCGTCTTCAGAGATCCCTGTGGCCTGGATCTCCAGCTACGTTCCTGGATAGCAGCTGCTCCATGGCTAACGCAAGGCAGGCAAGTGATAGAGTTTTAGAATATTCTACTTCTAGTTTTTTTATTTCCTGGGTATTTAGGAAAATATCATCCTCATGTTCCTCATACAAAGCTGATGTCCTCCTCTGTGCTCATATGTCCAACAACGCCCACACAACTACATCATCACCTTTGGCCACTCCCAAAGTCTCCTAGTGGGCCACTTGCTGCCAAGAGACAACTACGCCTACTTCAGTACCCCTCACATACATGCTCATTCAAGTCATGCGACTTTAGATTAAATTTACCATTTGCTCCAAAATATCCCAATTTAGTTTCTACTTAGTCTGCTTGTGAGCCTGGCACCAAAAGTAGTTCTACCAGTAATCTGATCAGAAGGCCATTTCTCTTGAGAAAGAAAAATGATCTTATGGACAATTGAATTTGCATACAGTACTTGGCGACCACCTAACTTGGTTTGTGTTGCTCTAACAGAATACCACAGCCTGAGTACTTTATATTGCAGAAAACTTCATTTGGCCAGAAGGAAGCTTAGAAGGCTAAGAGCATGACCCTGGCATCCGACTCGAGCCGTCATGATATCACCAATGATAGAAGGCAGAAGAGCAAGATACAGCCCAAACCCACTTTTACAGTAAGCCCCTCTCTCGATAACTGACCCAGGCTTCGGATAATGATGTTAATGCATTTCTGAGGGCAGAGACGACCTGATCAAATCACTGCTTATTGGGTCCTCTTCCCAACGCTACTGACACGGGGACTAGCTTTCCAACACAGATATGTAGGAAACACATCCAAACTACAGCAGTGACGATGATTAGCAATTAGAATTTAAAATTCTTTTAGATGTAACTAGGTGGAGAAATTTTTGTGTTGTTATCTGTTTTCTTTTGTAAGAGAAAGTCTCTCTCTCTTTTTTCTTTTTGGTATTTTAAGTAACATTTTGGCCCTCCTTTAAGATTGTGGCACACAGTGTATGAACTATTGTTATTCTCCAAAAGTTTTGTCATGCAGTTTTATTTTCCATAGAAATAAGAGGAGTACATTTTATACTTTCTTTCTTAATATATACTTGTATTAGATTAACATAAAAAAACAAAAAATCCAAGGTGTTTGGCACCTCAACTATTTTTTTTTTTTACTAAAACAGAGCTAGCAATGTGAAAACAAAGAAGAAAACATTATTTTGTTTTATATTCTTATTTTAAATTTGCTTCCTTTCTCGAATCACTGTTTAACTAACAAAAAATGCCATCAAGAGCAACATGGTTCATCTGTGTACGGAATTTCAGGAAAGCTAATGTCCCAAACCATGTTTTCTGAACTTTTCCAAGGACTTTTCTAGATTCATCTTGTTTAAAGATGTTAGAGCTGGGTTGAGATTAATATCAACAATCAGAAAGTAATATCATGGTTCTGGTTGTCATTATCTTGTTTAGACATGCTATAACTAGATTGCCTGTGTTAAAACTTAATGGACTAGAGAAGAAAAGCATTCAAAATCTTAATGATGGGCGCTTGAGCTATCCAGGCATCTGCCAGATGTCTCATTTCCTAAATTCAGAACATCTGATAAATCCATGATTTCCTCAATTAGTGTTCTCAGGTCTGACTGCATGTTAGATAGCTCCAGAGTTTAAAACAAAATGTGATAGGCAGACTTCATTCTGTACTAGTTAAAGCGGAGTCTCCCAGGTTCACCAAATATTGTTTTCTGTCTTCTGTTTTTTTAGGATTGTTTTTAAGTGCTCCCAAGTGATTCAAATGTACAGCCAGGTTGAGAATCGCTAACCCACGTGATAATTTCATCTTTCAGAAAGGAGAGAACGTGGTGAGGAGGATTAGCACCCTGCTTCTAATTCTGGCCAAGTAGAAGGACTTGAATGGAAAAATCAGGAGACAGAAACCCTGGAAAAGGGCCACCTGGCCATCAGAAAATTCCAGAGGGATGTGGTCACTGCCAGACACACACTGTTAGTCTGAGTTTAAAAATATTTCAGGAAATTATAAACGCTTGGTTTTGATACCCTACTCTGATATTCCAAAAAGAAGCAGGGGGTATTCTTCAAAATAAAATTCTGACATTACTATTGTACGTGGTTTAAAATGGGGGCAGAGCTGTGACAGAAGAAGAAAAAGTAAGGAGATAACCAGAGATTTAGTGTCTTCAGGTATCTGCTGAAATCATATATTTTCAAATGATGCATTAAAATGTGAAGAGTGATCTAGAAATTAAGCAAAGATAAAAACAGAACTTATTAAGAATATGTGAGAAGGGGTCAAGGATTTAACTCAGTAGTTCCAGTGCCTGCCTAGCAAGCGCAAAGTCCCTGGTTCAATTCCCAGTAACCACATACAACAATACCAGGTATGGTGACTCACGCCCATCAGCAATCAGTACCCCACACCACAGTGTCTGGTATAGTGGCTCACGCCTGTAATCCCAGCACTCAGGAGGCAGAGGTAGGAGGATTTCGTAGTTTGAGACTTGCCTGGGCTATGTAGTGAGCTCAGAGCTAGCCTGAACTACAAAGAAAGACCCTATCTTAAAAAAAAAAAAAGAATATGCGAGAAAAGTTATAAAGAGTAAATCCAGATAACAGCTAACATTTAGGTGATGAGGAAGACTGTTAGGATCAAAGTGAGAAAGTATAGGACCCCTGTGCCGCCATGATGGCATTATATCCATAATATAAGAGACAGCGGGAACTTTCTATTTCATTTTTTCAACTAGAAAGGTTAAGACAAATGCTGGTGAGAAGAAACTGAAGAGAAAGTTTACTTAGGAGCAAATAACTAAGTTCAAATTTTGGCTCTGAAAGCCAAACCAGACTGTTGTTAGAATTTTCAGAGGCAATTACTTTAGTCTTGAAAAAAGATGGAGAATGAGAGAAATTCCCAGATACTTCCTCAGAGTTTTATTTTTTGAAAGTAGAAAAAATATTTGAAGTACAGACTTGAAAGCTTGCTGATTTTTCAGTTCAAAAATTCTAAGATTTACTTTAAAATGCAGTTTAAATGCAAGCTTACTAAATTAAATCATGCCTCTGATATAGTTTATGAAGACAGTTGAGACAAGAAATCAGAAAATTTTAGACATCTAATTCAAATTCGGTAACTCATAACCTTTGCACATCAGATAAAAGCTCAGTACCCTTTTGAAGTACAGTAGTTAGAATTGCAGTATAACAAACCACTTCAAAACTTAGTGGCTCAACAGAACTATAGGTTGAGCATTTGTAATTCAAAAGCCCAAACTGCAAAATGTTTTAACATCTGAATTTTTCTGAGCATTGATCTGCTCCGTCAAAAAGTCTGCATTTCACTTCACATGATGGTTATAGATCAAGGCAGACACATTAAAATATTGTATAAAACTAACTTCAAGAGTTGTATACAATATACATATGAAATATAAATGAATTTTGCATTTAGACTCAGGTCCCGTTCCTAGAATATCTATGCCTATGCAAATATTCCAAGTTTAAAAAGATCTGAAATCAGAAACACTTCTGATTCCAAGCACTTAAAGAATAACCGAAGGTGTATCATTAATTTCCTCACAGTTCTGCAGTTGGTGCCGGGCCCAGCTGGGTGATTCTTCTGCTGGCTTTTCTGGTATCACTCAGGCAGCTTCAGGCCCTGATGGCTTAGCTGAGACTGAATGACCCAGATGGACTCAGTCACATGTTTGGTGGTTGTTGCTGGTTGTGAGCTGGGCCAGCAGGGGACCTGGGTTTATTTACTTGGTGATAGCAGCATTCCAAGAGAATGAGAGCAAGGATTGCAGGGCTGCTTGAAGATCTGGACCACGAGACAACATTTATACCTCATTATTTTGGTCAGAGGCTATCGCAAAGGTAGTCCAGCTCAATGAGTAAGGAAGTGGACAAAGCTGTGGGGATTGCTCTAAAGACTCGTGACCACATTTAATGCATCACATCTCTTTTCAGAGAAATCAGAGTATACAAATACACACAAAGAATTTTAATTTCAGGAGACCCAGGACTTTATACCTCAAGTCAAAAGCCTTTAGTCTACCCATGCATGTATTTAAGTGAAAATATTGAAGCTCAAAGAGATTTAAGACTTGCATAAAATCAAAAGATAGTTATTTAGATGTGAAGAGTAAATTTTTTTTTAATTTGCAAATTGGCACAGTTGTGGGCAGATCCCGAATTCTGGCTCCCTTTTAATGACAGGAAATTTCTCTACTTCAATTAATCCCCATGGAAAAGTTAATTACAAGAAATAATTTATGATTAATAGAATTGTTCTCACTT
>PVIC010003830.1:0-66383 GCA_004025085.1 Thryonomys swinderianus | reverse complement strand
GTTGTACTGATTGTGCCTGCCTTGGTATCCTTAAGAAAACAGGACACCAACACTTGTTTATAGGTTGTTATGGTTTATATCTATCTGTCTCCCCAAAGTCTCATGCATTCATAGGTGGGAATTTGGGGAGGGGACTGGATCATGGATATGTGATACTGGATTAGTCCGTTGATGTATTATGGCTGGATATGATGTTTGGGAGGTGAACCCAGTGGGAAGAAGTGGGTCACTGTGGGGTGCATGGAAAAGTGTATATATACCTATGTCCTGCCTTGATGGCTTGCTGCCTTCCAAATCATGAAATATTTCTCCTCTGCCCACCCTGGTGCCCTGCTGACCTGCCTTGGAACCAGCCAGCTATGAACTAAAACCTGAACAAACTATGAAACAATATAAACTTTTCCTCCTTTAACTTGCGGGTATTGGGTATTTTGTTTCAGCTATAAGAAAGTAACTAAGACGTAAAGCTTATTATGTGCACCAGACAAAGCTGTCCCTATGTGGGCAGCATTTGTAGAATGACTGGTGGTGTTAAACTGTTACACTGGAAAACTCACAAAAATCCCCACCTTCAGTAGGTAGGTCTGGGTTGGTCATGTGACTGGCTTTGGGCAAAGGAACTTTAGCAAGAGGACGGCAAACAGAGGCTTGATAAGCACTTGTGTAGTAAGAATGGTCCCTTGGAATGCTTGTTCCCAAGGCCAGCCACCAAACTGGCTGATTGAAAAGACCACATGATAAGTACAAGAGGCCCAGCCTTCCATCCACTCCGGAAAGGTACCAGTTATGTGAATGGAGTTGCCCGGGAGGTCTGTGAGCTACTCCATGTAAGATGAGCAGAAGAAACCTCCTGCAGAGGCTATATCAACCCATCAAATCATGTAAAGAATAAAACGATTGTTCCATGGCAGCAAATCTGCTGTGGTTTCTTCCGCAAGAGTCAACAGCCCAGAGTCCACATACACGCAGCTGCTGTGTCTCTGGAGAGTCAGTTCAAGTCTGCATACATGAAAATTTGTCCTGAAAACAACATTTCTGCAGAAATTAATTATTTGCTTTCAGTACAAGACTAGAATTAAAAAAATCCTTCAGACCCCATTTACTAGGGCACATCTAGGTGGTGGCAGCTGTCTGAGGGATGGATGATGTGCCCATGATGCCCAGGAAAGGAGACCCTGGGCAAGCCTTGGTCTCAGGACCCTGGGTGTGGGGGTGGAGCTAACCAACTGGTGAAGGGGCCTCACATTTGGGGGTGAGTGTGGCGCCTCGGGCTGTGAGTGGCACAGACGAAGTCTCGGCAGGGTTACAGCACACGAGGCGAAGCCACAGAGAGTGGGATATTTCCATGAAAGCTTGGCCCTCCTCTGCTTCACAGTCATTTCCTGTGTGCAGAGTCTTCTCAAATGAGTGAAATTGCTCTAGCTCACCACAGTGGGTGCAAACAGACCCCACCCACCATTTCCTGGGTGTGGGTGCTGGGGCAGATGCCAGCAGGGATTTAGAAAGAAGCTGTGCTATTCAGGGTGTGAGGATTGGCTGTCATGCCAAGGCAGCAATGCCTGCCCGTGTGAAATCCCTGCCATCCCACCTCGGAACCACATTCCCATACTTTCCTGGAGCTAAGGAGCCTCGTGGGAAGCCACTCTGGGGTCTTCTCCACGGGGACTCCACCTTTTCTCTGGACAGGGCGCTCTACCTTGGGCAGCATCTCCTGGCTGGGCTGGGTGTACTCGGCTCTCTCAGTGCTTTCACATGCCGGGGTAATGCCAGGCATGGGCGGCATGGGGTGATGTCATGCAGTCTTGGCATTTGCCAAGAAGGTTCCGGTTCTCTTCTGTCTCCAGAGGTGGCAGGCCTGTGAGTCAAAACAGAAAACCCAAAGAGGGAGGCCGAGTTTGGGGCCAGACAGCCTTGTCCCCAGATCAGTGCTCAGAGTCTGCTCCATCAAAAATGAGGCTGTTATTGGGCCGGAGATTTAGCTCAGTGGTTCCGGCACCTGCCTCGCAAGCGCAAGGTCCTGAGTTCGATCCCGGTAACCACATAGAATGCTGGGCATGGTGACTCACGCCCACCAGCAATCAATACCACATACCACAGTGCCAGGCGTGGTGGCTCACGCCTGTAATCCCAGCACTCGGGAGGCAGAGACAGGAGGATTGCTGATTTCGAGGCTTGCCTGGGCTCCATAAGTGAGCTCAGGGCCAGCCTGAACTACAAAGTGAGACCCTGTCTCGAAAAAAAAAATGAGGCTGCTAGGGCTGGGGATTTAGCTCAAGGGGTACCACGCCAACCTTGGATGCACAAAGGCCCAAGTTTGATCCCTGGTACTGACAGAAAAATCTAAATAAAAAATGAGACCATTAAGAGAAGTATATGAGGCTGTTTTGAGGGGAAAAGGGGCAAAAATGGATGTCAGTACACAAGCCAGAATGGAGCTCCAGTGATAGGCATGGACGGACCATTTCATTTGGGAGCACATCGTGAGCTCACAGCAGAACCCTATTTTTAGTGTCTATTGTGCACAGTTCCAGCAGGGACGTGTGTAGCTGCAGAGTTCTTCTGACAACAATTATGCTTTAAGTAGAGGAAGAAGGTAATGAGGGCAAAAGTAATGATTATCTTCAGACCTCAAAATCTGGGGTGTTTGAATAGGATTTTCTAAAGTGCCACCTAGAAGAGGGACCAGTTTTCATTTTTTTGTCTGATGATCCCTGAACGGAGCACCTGCGAGTGGGGGACGACATGGCTGTGGTGGTCTCAGGGTCCTCTCTGTGCCCTGCTGAGGGCTCAGCTGCCTGGTTTAGGGATCCTTAGGCTTTTGAGTGCCGGGACACTGCAGAGGCCGAGTGCGATGTTGGCTGCCAGCACCTGGGTGTAGAGGTGTAGAACTCTGGGAATCTAGCCTGACCCCCTGACCCAAGCCAACTGTTTCCAAGAGCTGGAATTGTCTTGCTCCCAGTGTGCCTCTGAAGGGGACTCCTGACTTAGGAAAGGGAAGAAGTCTGAGATGTGGGGCCGAGAAGGCGGTGTCCACAGGACTGGATCAGGCTGGGATGTAGCATGGGGCGAGGCTGTGGACTCCGGAAGACAGTGACCTGGTGAGAGCCTCCAGAGCCCTTGAAACAGAGCCTGAGTCACATGGTAAGATGATCCCCCCCACCTCACACTGAGTCACAGTAAAGAGGGACCTCTCTCGTTTCTCCTTCAAATAGGGGAAAGGTCTTGCTACGCAAAGATGGATGCCCTACAGAGAAAGGGACTGACACACATGGCACCATAGGCCTGGTTAGGCCCTCCCAGAGCTGTGCATGGTAGAGTGCACTCGAGAACTATGCACAGACTGTGCCAGGCAGCCACACCAGTGGAAGGAGGTAATTGCACTCAGATGTAGGGTGAACCTGAATCCAGGTGGACGGAAGTGATTTCTTAGTATTAGAATGCCACCTTGGATTTCGGGCTGTGTCACATGGAAGGTCACTTTTACTATCAGGAAAAAGTTCATTTCTTACCAGGTGGAACAGTGTTACAGCTCTTCTCTAACTTCTCCACAGGCCTCTAGATGACGAGTCTTAGCCTGCCTGCGGCCTGACAGCACCACGCCCCTTTTTTCCCCACAGTAACTGAGAAGTCCTGGATTTCCTGGAAGCACCTAGTTCCCCACTCTTTATTGTTTAAAAGAGAAGAAAGTTCTATGGAAACACGATCTCCCGGGAGAGGACATAACTCTGTGTGTCTTAAAGGCCATGGCGGCGACTTGTGTGTATGGTTAGGACTGACTACCTGTCTTGCTTGGTGGGCACCTATTCATGCTCTGCACCCCAGGTAGAATAGAATGCACTTGCTGGGTTTTTAACGCCAAGAGACAGACAGAAATCTAATGTAAAGCAGCTTTAGTTGAAGGGAAGACCTACTGGCCCATCGCTCCTGTCTTGGCTGGATCCTGGGGCTTCAGAGGGGCCTTCCTGATTCCCTTCCTCTCTCAGTTATTATTTCTCCCCAGGAGCTTCAAAATCGGGAAAACTTTCTCTAAGGAGGAGGCAGAGGTGACCTTATAGTCATTGTGCAGAGAATAATTCCGGAGACAGGAGCATCCCCACAGTGAAACATGTGCTCCAAACCCGTGTCCACACTGCTGGGGGAGGGATGTGCTGACTGGCCAGGCTGAGCAGGTGCGTGACCTTGGCTTGGGCAAGGCCACTTGTGGTGGGAGGATCTGCCGTGGAAAAGACACAGATACTGAAGTGTAGCGGTCGTCTCTGCTGAAGAACCAGGAGGGTCATGTCATCAGCAAACTTGGAGACTTTTTCCTCGGCACTCTCCAGCCTGTGTCTCAAGCTCTTTTAGATGCACTGTTCACACAGGCTATTGGAAAAATCCGGCTAACAATCTTCTCAGCGGTGACCAGCAGCTCTCCTGCCCACAGCGCCTGGCACCGGCAGCTTGAATGAGAAAAGGTTTACTTGGCTTCCAGTTGCAGGGGATTCATCCATACTCGGCTGGCTCGGAGGCTCCAAGGAACATGGTGGTGGAAGAGCGAGGTGAGCAATGCTGCTTTGTTCATGGAGGCTGGGAAGTGGAGCAGAACAGAGGGGAAGAGGCAGGTGACAGATATAGTCCCTCCTCCACGACCCAGCCACACACCCAGAATCCATGACCAGCTAACCCCTGGGGTGGCCCCAGCCAATTAGGCTGATACAATCAAGCTTAATCATCCTACAAGTTGTTTCCCCCTTGCTCTCCAGATTCTCTTCATCCCCAGATAAAGGCAGAAAGGGCCAGACAAGTATGTACCTACTCTGACCTGCCAAGTAGTCGTGGATGGAGCCAGGAGTTGAACCTAGGATTCTGATACCAGCTTCTAGTGGTAACTAGGGCAGCTCCCAGCCTCTAGGACCCCAGTGAGCATGAAGCTTCCCTGCTTCCCTCACCCATGAGATTCAGTTTGGCTGGAACATTGTCTTTTTCTTATTATTTAGACCTAAAGAACATTCTTGCTGCAGTTTTAAGAGTGGTGTGTTAGAGATACTTTTCCTGAATGTTATAAATCCATTTTCACTAGGCACTGAAATGCTCACTGGCCCGTTCCCAGAAGGTTCCCTGGTTAGCTGGTCATAGATTTGACACCAGACTATTTGTTTTTTGTGGTACTGGGGTTGAGCTTCAACCTTAGCCACTTTTGATTTTTTATTTTGAGACAGACTTTCACTAAATTGCTAAGTTACCAAGATGAGATTTGAACTTGTGATCCTCCTGCTTCAGCCTCCCAAGCCACTATGATATGGAGTTTTAAATTTTATCTTATTTCCACTAAAAACTCTACTTCACAGACAATTCATTCTTGCCTCAGTTATTCTTCATGGTCATGAGATTTAAGATTCTCTGGAAAAGATGATAGAAATTAAGAAGCTTATATCTTGCTTTGTCAGGAAAGTGTACACCAAGGGTATATTGTTCAATTTTCTGTTGCTATAGCAAAATGCCTGAGGCTGAGAATTTTATAAAGAAAAAAGATTTATTTAGCTTGGAGTTTTAGAAGCTAAGAGTCCAAGAGAGGGTCGCCTTATCACTTTAGCTTCTGGTAAGAGGCCCCTTGCTGCATTGTGATATGACAGATATCATCATGGCAGAAGTAGATACAAGAGGGAGAGATCATACGAGGAGACAGGCTAGATCACAGGATGCATCTCCAAGGAGACTTGGAGGTCAGGCTCACTCTTCTTATAACAACCCATTCTCTGAGACCAGCATTAATTCTATTTGAGGGCCCTGCCCCAATGACCAACCACCTCCCACTGTGGTTTACCCATAAATGCTCTTGGCTGTCCCTCTAGGAGCCACGCTTCTAGCACATGACCCACCGGGGGACATCCAATCATATCCAAACCAGGACTCCTCATCAGCAGCTCCATCTCTCTTCCTGCTCACTCCACTCCCTATGTGCCTTTGTTCCCCTCCCCCAGGCCCTTGGAACATCCCAGCCTTTATCCACTCGGTGGCAGCTCCATTATCTCTAAAACGCATTATGTACTTTTATGATTTTGCTCTCCTGCTGTGACTGAACTTTAATAAGACTGTAAACATCATTTTTAAATCCTGTTGCAGGCTTTCACTTTTTACATTCAGCCTAGCATGCATGTCTTTCCATGAATAAACAGATCACGCACCAAGTGGGGTGAGAAAATGAATTTCCTTTGTTGTTACACATGTTCTTGCTAGAAGCACTGAGTAGTGCAAGAGAATATATTTCTACCTCCTGTTCTCTCTCACAGGAGCAAGAAACCCAAACCCCTCACTCTCTCCACAGGGGTGGCATCACCCCAGCAGAGCGTACCAGCACCTGTCCGTGACTGGCATCCTGACCAGTGCTGCCCATGCCAGTGCTGGACAGAGAGACATGAATGCAGAGGGGATTTAACTGGGTAAATGCTGGCGAGTGTGGAGGAGGAGACAAGAGCTGTACTGCACCTCTCTGGCAGCAGCAATGGTAACATTTTACCCTATGAGTGCATCAGCTTTTTAATTGTGGTGTATATTTATTAGTCACACAACATGCAGTTACCTCCAGGAAAAAAGCAAAGAATAGCTCAACAGCTTTTAGTTATGGCACATTTTTGTTCCAGAAAAGTTGCAGTCAGAATTCTAGTTCTCTTGGCAGCTAATCAGAACGGTGCAACAATTCACCCCAGTTTAGCAACTAACTGGACAATGTCATTACAACATACTCCTTTAGCCCTGAAGTGCACACTCATCTTGGACTAAGAGAGAGGAAGATGTGAGTCTGTACAAGATGTGTGCAAGTGTATGTGTGTGCCTGTGTGCACATACACATGTGGTGCATGTTGGTACATAAGTGTCTTGGAGTGTGTTATATTGCTATAACAAAATTACTTAAGATTGGGTACTTTATAAAAGAAAGTAGTTTATTTCAGCTCATACTTCTGGTGGCTAAAGAGCCTGAACAGCATGCAAAATCTAGCCAAGGCTCTTTGGCCACACTACAGAGAAGTAGAAAGGGTCAAACTATGCAGAGAAGGAGCCAGCAGCACTGAGTGGACCCACTTTACAACAGCTTTCTTTCAAGAGTGAACCCACTGTGCCCTCTGAGCGCAGAGTCCTCTGCCCTAATTGCAGGGCCCATTTGTAGAGGTCCCCTAAACACTGGGGACCAACACCCAGCAAAGGAGCTCTAGGGAACGTGTTTGCACCAGATAAAAATCCCCAGCAGTGGGCATAGGGGGTTGAACAGGGTAAGAGTCATGTCAGACAGGAGGCAGCAGCTCCAGTGATGGCCCTGCCATCTTCCATTCTGGCTCCATTCCCTTCTGGGCACAGTGGTGTTGCTCTGGCCGTTGGGACAGAGCTGGTAGTGATGATAGGGCCGCCTTCCCGGAGAGCCAGAAGAGCTAGATCTGACCACAGGTGGGGCAAATGGTTCTCTCCTCAAAGCCATGTGTATGTCACCAGCCATCTTCAGCCCTTGGGACAGAGTTCTGACAGCTGCAGTGAGCTGTGCTAAAGAAGAGCCCATGTACATTTTCGAAGGAGCAGGCCGCGGGCTCCATGTCACACCCACATGTTCCCTTGAGGAATTATGGTCCCTGAGATGCCGTGCTGCTGGCCAGTGCCCAGCCTTCTCCTTCTCTCTGGCTGACTCCTATTCTTTTTGAGGTTTCATGTTCTTAAGCTCAATTCCTGGGTTCTAGAGCTTCCACTTCCTGCAGCAGGGTCCCTGGAAGTATGTAGACTTCTGAAGCTCTGATCCAGGAAGGATCCTCCTCCTGGAAACAGCCATCACAGGGCCTGCTTGTCTTCCTGGCAGTGTTTTTCCTGCTCAGAAGTCTGCTGCACACAGAGGCAAGGCGCTCCCACTCAGAAATGCCCACGTGGAGCCATCTGCGTGCTCCACTCTGCCGAAGACAGGTGAGGCTGCGTCCTCAGGGAGGAGGTCTCAAGGCTGGAGCAGCACTGGGGAGAGTGGAGAAGAAAATCAGTGCAGGGTAGTGTGAGGGCGGAGCTCACAGATAGGTGAAGGGCTGAGGTCTGAGAGTAGAGCCTGCGGGACACCTTCCCTGAGAGGGAAGGCGGCTGTGTGTGTGGACAGGGCTGAGCCTGGGCCAAGGGGAGATGCCAGCTGATGGAACTGGGGAAGCAGGGAGCCTCCAGGTGCAGGGAAAACTGGGTAGACAGAAGGGTCACCGCTGAGCTACACAAGCTGAATCTGTGGTCCTACTCAAGGGTGAAGGGTGTCAGGACTGAGATCAGGGTCCTGGGGGAAGAAGACAGGGGTGATGGGTGAGGAGTGCATCTGACTAGGGAAGTGGGACTCGGATTTTCAAAGTGGATCTCAGCTGGGCGTGGTGGCTTACGCCTGTAATCCCAGCACTCGGGAGGCAGAGACAGGAGGATTGCTGAGTTCGAGGCTTGCCTGGGTTACATAGTGAGCTCAGAGCCAGCCTGAACTACAAAGCAAGACCCTGTCTCAAAAAAAAAAAAAAGTGGATCTCAGAAGAGCTCCTTCCTGGAAGGTCCTGGCTTAATAGCGTGAGGAGAAACAGAGGTGGTGGGGAGGACAGGTTCAGGTTGTAGTGAGCGAGGACAGAGCAGGTCAGGAGAAGCTCTGTGCAAGGACAGGGTCTGTCTGGTGGCAGCTGAGGTGGAGTGCAGGGCCTGGGGAGAGAAGGCCCTCAGGCTGCATAAGACTGCAGAGTGGAGAGGACCCTGTGCAGACAGCAGTGCTGTCAAGAGCTGCTTAGAATCAGAGCCCAAACTTCAAGAAATGTAAAGCCGAATCTTAGAGACTTCAGAGGATAAGAATCAAGCTGGGAAAAGACTGGATGCCAAAGGGAGTTGGTCTGAGGAGGAGGCAGCTGAAGACCTCGAACTGGGCAAAGGTCTTATCTTCCCTATCCACTTTGGTCTGGTCACCCCATGACTACTAGGCTTTTGAAGTTTGTGAGGAAAAACCTAGTTCAAGAACCCCAGCACCCCCCCCCCCCAGCTACAGGGGTCTTGCTGAGGGAAGGACTCTGGGAAGGCCTAGCTGAAGTGGCCAGGCACAGCCTGAAGGAGTGCTCCTGTGTCGGGCATCGACTGGCCTTTTAGAACAGACCATATGTGGATATAGACACCCAGGTGGGAGGCTTAAACAACAGAAATACATTCTCACCATTTAGAGTCCTAGAAGAAGGTGCCGGTGAGGCTGGTTTCTACAAAGGAAAAGATGTGTTCCAGGTCCTCCTGTCTTGTTTGTAGACAGTTATCTTTATGTTCATAAAGCGGTGTATCTGTATCTGAATTCGCTTTCAATAAGGACACCAGTCATACCGGATGAGATCTCATCCCAGTGACCTCATTTTAATTGGTTTATTGTTCCAAAGATCCTATCTCCATGTTAGGCCCCATTAGGAGGCACTTGGGGTTGGGAGGGGAGGCGCTAAATAAACTGGAGGCAGGACTGTCACGGTTCAGCCTAACCCTCCCCTCGGAGGCCAGATTTCATCGCATTCACTCATTTGTCCTTGTAGGGCCGTTTGTCTTATAGAAAAGGGTTTTCTCAGTTGCCTGACTTTGTTTTAGTCAGGAATGTCACCACCAGGGTGAATACACAATTCTGGAAACGGATTTACTAGGTCAGCTCACCTATGGGAGGCGAGATGGTCCCACAGTCACCACCGCAGGCTGAGACCGGGACGGGGCAACCAGGAGGCGTTCTGTCCAGGAGCCTGGAAGTCTCAGAACATGAGGGGCTGAGAACGCAGCCCCCAGGCAGGGCTGGAGGCCAGGAAAAGCCCAGAGAGCAGAGGTGCAAGTGTGTGTTCAGAGGCTGAAGAATCTGGAAGCTGATGTCCCTGAGCAACAAAATCTCACCTGCCTGAGAGGTCAAGTGTGTGCACACACGTGTCCCCCCCACTTTCTCCTTCCACCTGGCCCAGCTTGTGGGGCAGAGCTGCCCATGCCCACACACTGCTTTCCCACTTGATTCACTGACTCACACACTAGTCTTCTCTGTGACACCCTCACAGACACACCCAGAATACACTTGTCTCAGCCACTTTTTCATCATGGGAACAAAACATCAACGATACCCAAAACCTGAAGGAAGCAGGTGGACTTCAGCTCACTGTTTCAAGGGCTTCCCTGCGTAGTCCACTGCTCTCAGGCAGGAAGGCACAGAAGGCACACTGGGAGAGTCTAGCAAGGGATGCTGCTCACATCATGGCAGCCAGGAAGCAGAGAGCAAAAGAAGGTGCCTGAGAGGGGGAGGGGGAGAGGAAGCGGAAGGGAAAGGAGAAGGAGGGTGTGACCATTCTTGAATTTTCCTCCCAGGGTGAATACCCAGCCAACACAAAGCCCAGGGCATTAATAAAGAAAACTATAGGTCATGGGTTGATATTCTCCTCTAAGTTATGAAATTAACTTTTACGATTGTACAACCCTGTAACCTGCGTGATTAAACAGATAATATTGGTATCTGACATTGGAAGATCATTTAAGAAAGTGCCTTCAAAGATTGTCCACAGAAGAAATTTTGTATCATTAATGATTTGGAGTTGTGTTAAGAAGTGTTTTTAACTCTCATTTTGATATGTGGCTATGAAATAATATCTGGCATTATGACAGCTCCCAGGGTAAGCATTATGAATCACAGAATTAAAAAAAAAGGTATAAAAAAGCATCGGGATGACAATGGAAGCCTTAGGATGGGTTTTACTAACACATAGCCTGATGGAGCCATATGCACTTAATAACTTCTATTAGAAGGCAGTCATTTTATACAAGTTATACAAGGGTCACTACACCATTTTTAAAAAACAACTTTATATAATTCGTATATTATGCAATTCTCCACCTAAAATATATAACAAAGGCTGTTTTGCTCTATTTGTGAAGTTGTGTACCCATCAACTCAAACTAAGTTCAGAATATTTTCATCACACTGTAAAGAAATCCACTAGCAGTCACTGGCTACTCCTCAAACTGTCACCCTTAGCAGGAACCAATATACCTCCCATCTCCCTACACTTGCTTACTGTGGACTTTCACACAGAGCTTAGTTCCTATAATAGGACCACTCATTTTTGGGTATTGATGACTAATATTCCTTCACACAAACATTGTAAATTTTGTTCACCCATTATCAATGGATGGAGACTTGAGTTGTTTTGCTTCTGGCCATTATGAAAATCCTGTTGGGAACATTGGTGTACAAGATTTTTTGTGTGTCTCTGATATCAGCCTGGGAATGAAATGACCGGATTATACAGTAGCTCTGTGTTCAACAATTTGAGGAAATGCTAAAGAATTTTCCAAAGAGGTTGTACTGTCCCCATTCCCACTGCCTAGTAAAGAGCACCATGTTTTCATCACATCACCAACACTTTTCTTTTTGCTTATGACCATTCTAGTGACTGTGAAGTAGCAGCTCAATATAGCTTCGGTTTGTATTTCTCCAACGTTTCTTGATGTTCAGCATCCTTCAGTGCATATTGTCTTCAGGACAGATGTCGCTCATATTCTTTACCCACTTTACAATTGAGGGTTTTAAAAAATTATTGAGGGCCAGAGGGTTAGCTCAGTGGTTCCAGCGCCTGCCTCACAAGTGCAAGGTCCTGAGTTCGACCCCCAGTAACCACATACAATGCTGGGCGTGGAGACTCACGCCCACCAGCAATCAATACCACATACCACAGTGCCGGGCATGGTGGCTCATGCCTGTAATCCCAGCACTCGGGAGGCAGAGGCAGGAGGATCGCTGAGTTTGAGGCTTGCCTGGACTATATAGTGAGCTCAGAGCCAGCCTGAACTACAAAGCGAGACCCTGTCTCAAAAAAAAAAAAAAAAAAATTATCGAATTGTAGAAGTCTTTAAAAAACATATTCTCAATAAGTTTTTTTTAAGTATATGATTTGTAAATAATATTTTCCAATCTGTTTCACTTTGTTGATGCTATAATCTGCAGCATAAGACTTTTAAAGTTTGTTATGTAGATAAATTTACCCATTTTTGCCTTTGCTGCTTGTGCTCTAAGCATCATGACTAAGAAATTATTGCCTAACTCCAGATCATGAAGATTTACTCCTAAGTGGTTTCAGAGGGCTTTAGTTTTAGCTCTTACATTTAGCTCTTAAGACACATTTTGAGTGGATTTCTGTGTATGGTGTAAATTAAGGGTCTCACTTCAGTATCTGCTGTGGACATCCAGTTGTCTCAGAATACTTGCCAAGAAAACTATTCTTTTGTCGTTAGAGGGTTTGGCACTATTGTCAGATCAAATGAATATAAACATATACAGTTATCTCAATTCTATTGCATTAATCTATTGGTCATTCCTATGCCAATATCAACTCTCTTGATTACTGTATGTCTATAATAAGTTTTGAAATCAAGATTTATGACTCTTGTAAATTTATTTTCTTTTTTCATTTTGTTTTGGCTATTCTGAATCCGTTGCCATTCCACACAAATGTTAGGAGCGACATATTTATTGCTAAAACAAAATAAAACAAAATTAGATTTTTATAGGCATGGTGTTGAATCCATACATCAATTTGGGATTAAGTCTTTAAAATATTAAATCTTCAGATTTGTGACCATTAGATATGTTTTTATTATTTTAAATTTATTTCATCAGTGTTAACAAGTGCTGCATTTCTTTAGTTAAACTTATTCTTAAGAAATGCATTCTTCATGGTGTTATCATAAATTGAATGTTTTTCTTTATTTCCCATGTGAATTGTTCACTGTTAATATATAGAAATACAGTTGATTTTTTTTTTTTTGAGATAGGGTCTCACTTTGTAGTTCAGGTTGGCTCTGAGCTCACTATGTAGCCCAGGCAAGCCTGGAATTCAGCAATCTGCCTGTCTCTGCCTCCCAAATGCTGGGATTATAGGCGTGAGCCACCACGCCTGGCACTGTGGTATGTGGTATTGATTGCTGGTGGGTGTGAGTCTCCACACACAGCATTATGTGTGGTTATCAGGGATCAAACTCAGGACCTTGTGCTTGCGAGGCAGGCACTGGAACCACTGAGCTAACCCTCCAGCCTGAAATATAGTTGATTTTTGTATAATGACCTTGTATTCTGAAATCTCATTTAAACTCATTTTCTATAGCTCAATTCAGAGTTGTATTTATTACTGATTTACTTTCAATAATTTGCCTTTCTAGAAATTTGCCCATTTTGTCTAAGTTATTTAAATTGTTTGTATACAAATTGATCAGAAAATCAACTAAAATTTTTTGTTTCTGTTACACCCATAGGTTGGAGCTGTTACAGAATGGAACTGTACTGAATATGCAGGTTCTTTTCTTATTCCTACCATTCATTCACAGGTAACCAAACGGAACAGTTATATTTTATTCAATGGCCAAAAAGGAAAGGGGAGCTCATGCTCTAAGGCACCCATCTCCATTCTCCTGGAGATTTTGGTTTTATTTAGGCTGAGTCTTGAGAGGGTCTAGTTTGCTTGCTGACATCGGAGCTTCCCATGAAGAAAGAAGGAAATTTCCAGGAACCAGATCACTACCTCTTTGCTCCCCTAATTTGGACACAGTTGGATCTGTGAGTATCAGCAGTTGGAACTGGGCAGAGCCAGTCTGGAGTTCCCCTCACTGGGAGGTAAGTGCTGACTGGAAGCACAAGGTAATGGGCATCTGTGGTCACCTTTGGCAGGACAAGTTGTCAGGAATCAGGGGGTTCAAGCTGGTGACAGATTAGGGAAGATGAGAAAGGCAGTGGCCTTCTCTTCTTGGGGTGAGATGTGGACCAGATTAGAGATCTGGCAACAGGGAACCCTCACCTCAGCTGTGCTGGCCTGGGAGAAAGCAGACACTGAGTTTTCCTAAGATGATGCTGGAGTGTTGGAGGAGAGGCAAGTCATTGCCCAAATGCCACGAGCTTTTCCTATTCTTATTGAGATTTAGTAGTTTTCTTGAATAAATATGTTTTATTTTCTGTATTTCTTTATAGGATTTTAGATACTTAGAAATAAGTCTTGTTCTTGTTTTAAAATTTTTGTCTAATTAAATGTTTGCTCTGCTGGGACTAGATTCCATTGAACAACTTCTTATGCTATTCTGGACTCCCAAAGGTCATGCCATTGCATTAATTTCTTATTCAGACCATTTCTCCTGAGCTGGAACACAGTTCTGGGTTTTGAAAAGGGTCCTTACTGGTAGCAGGCTGGGGAGATCAAGTAATTCATCTACAATGTCACATTAAGTCACATTCTGGGACTGGCACTTCTGCTGTATTTGCCTCATTTTCTTACACTTGCTTTGTGGAGGAGACAAGAAAAGAACCCAGGTAACTCAGATTTTATGGCCAGACCTCTCATTAGCTTCTAAACCCTCTGCATAAGAGCCGTGACTCCCACTTGTCTGATAGGGCCCAACTCAGGCTTTACCTTTGGTTTTCTGGAGGTCTTTTCAACCTCAAAGTTCTTCCTATCCTTGTTTATTTGAGCTGACTCTTGAGAGGCAGATATGATGGTGACTTTCCTTCCTTTATTAATGAAGCAAAGGTTTGAAGTGTCATTTGCCTTCCCCCAGGGTCACAGAACTGATGAGCAGAGCACTGGAAATTATACCCTGTCCTTGGACCCTGGATCTTTCTGGCTGGGTCCTGAAATTACCCAATGAAGGTCTAGGTCCTGCATGGGGGACAGAGAACCTGAAAAGTTATGCAGCCGAAATGAGGCCACAATAGCAAGGAGTGGTTGAGCCAGGCCAAGCTCAGGCCCTGGTTTGCATGCTGAGATCAGAGCTTCTTGTGAAGAAAGAGGAAATTTCCAGGCACCAGAACCAAGCACTACCTCTTTTCTCCCCTAATTTGGGCACAGTTGGGCTTGTCCCAGGGATGGTGGGTTTGACTTCATTATTCTAATAAGATGGTCAGTGTGAGAGGATAACACCTCTCTGAGGGGCTCTGAGTCTGCACAGATTGCTGGAGAATGGGGTCCATCTCAGGGGAGAGGTCTTTTGGTATAGTGGGTTGTGGACTTTAGTGATCCCAGGCTGCAGAATGATAGTATAAGGGTGTGGTGTCTTTCCCCGATTCTCAATGTCTTAAACAAAGGAGTAGAGTACCCAAGACTGGCAGGAGGATTAGTGATGCATTTCAGAGAGAAGGACGAGACACACCCCACAGGATAGGAATGGGCAGGGAGACAAAATTACTGGTCCAAGGACTGGGTGTTGAGAGTTTTGAACCTTAGTGTTTGGGAGAAATGAAGGGATTGGTCTAAGGTAAAACTCCTGCCACTGAGTGGCTTGACTCAGCCCTTTTGTAGGGTGGTGGAGTTTTTGACCTTTTATGGCCCTTAGAGGAGCTGTCCTAGCATCCAAAACCCATAGAAAGGGTCAAATCTGCATAGTCAGTGACATGGTAATGAGCATTAGAGTCACCAGTGATGGCAGAAGACCACTGGGTACATACGTAGGGACTTACTGTATATCAGCAAGTTACCTGGCTACCTTGTCTATTGTATTTAGACTGGGCATCCTGTTCCTGGGCTAATGTTTAACACAAAGGTAGATTCATTCAGAAAGAAGGGTCCTCCCTTTTTCTCAGCTACCTTCTGCCTCAGTGGTAGTCAGGAGGCCCAGCCAGGACTGTCTAGTGTCACAGTTCAGCACCTGGGCTCAAATTCTCTTTAAACTTTTCTCCACTGTGCAATTTCAAAGAAATTATGGAGCATTTCTATGCCTCACACTACCCACTGTGAAATGGGGATGTACAAAGGCCTTAATACAGAGTGTAGTCTGTATTCTAGTTGTTTTCCTCTTTTGTGATTTTGCTTTCTACATTCTTAGTCAATTGGCATTGTCATGGCTCAAAGACCCCCTCCTGACTTCTAGCCAGAAAATCAGTGGTAGGCCAATGTTATGTCACAGGGCAACATTGTCCTCTTCTGTCTCTGCAGGTAAATACTGTCATCTCATATCATCACAAAAAGGGTGAGCACAGTTCAATAAGACAGACAGACAGAGAACATATTCATATACTTTTTAATAGTATCATTATAATTGTTCTACTTTATTATTGTTTTAGTGGCTTACTGTGATGAACTTATAAATTAAACTTCATCAGAGCTATGAATGTATAGGGAAATATGGTATATATAAAATATGACTGTTAATCCTGATTTGTCAGCTTCTTTGGATTAAGAAAGTCCATGTAAATGAATTCTAAAAATGTATGATAGATATTGTGAAATAGAAAATATTCAAAGGGAAAAGGGGGATAATGGTAAGTAAAGAAGAAAAATAAAGAATTTGATGATAGAAAAGGATACAAAGTTTATGTATATAGGGGTGTAGGTTGTAGGGTGGGCAGGGAAATGGGAAAAATGATAATTAAGTCATGTCATATACTGTACAAATTCTCAATGTTGGGTGTGATCATGATGTGTATATAAAATGTACCAATAAAATCAATTTTAAAAAGAGAAAGTCCTTAGATTATGAAGGAAGGCTGGGCATGTCTAGGTAGGTCATGGAGATATGACCTTTGTTACTCTGTCTGGTCCCTGTTCCCTATCTCTCTGCCACTTTCCCTTGGTCAGCTTCCCAGACAACATGAACAAAATGGTTTAGCCTATCATAGCTTATCTTTGCCATGATGTTTCTGCCTTGGAGCCAGCAGACCATGGAATGACTCCCCTGAAGCTGTAAGCCAAATTGAATGTTTCCTTTTTTAAGCTGTGGGTGTTGGGTTTTGAATCTAAGAAATAGGAGAGTTGATTGAACATAAGTTTGTTTTCTGCCACTAACCAACAGCCTTCCTGCCATCGGATCCAGACCAGAAGCCTACAGAAACTATTTCCCTAAGGGTGAGTTTGGATAAGCACCCCAGAGGTCACACAGTAACTTCCAGTGCCAGCCAGCAGCCTTCTTGCCATCTAATGCAGACCAGAAGCCCATGGGACCTCCATGCCTGTTTGCCCAAGCCTGAATAAGCACTGCTTAGGTTGTGCAGTAACTTTCAGCACTGGCCAGCACAATGGAAATGAGAAAAAATTCAAGAATCTAGACACAAAGATCATCATCACAGGGGAATTCAGGGAAAAGGTAAATGGAGCAAACTGAAGTTCAATCAGGAGGACTTTCTGAGCTGGTAACAAAAATAAATCTACTAAAATGGAAACCAAAACTAATCTCTAAGATGAAAACAGAGATGCTGTCCATAGTGAAAGATATGATTAAAAAAGAGATCAGGGGCATGATATAACCTGAAATAACAAAAGCAAAGGAACTTTTTAAACAGCTTCAAGTGGAGTTCCAGGTGATCAAAAACAAGAACAAAAGTTTGTGAAGTAGGATGAGTAAAGCTGAGGACTGAATTTCGGACCTGGAAGAGAGGATCACAGTCAGTGAACAGAAAAGCAATAACTTAAGGAAAATGGCAAAAGACCATGAGAAATCAATGTGTATGAATTCATGGAATATAATGAAAGCAGTTCTATGAGGGAAATTCATAGAAGTAGATGCCTACACCAGGAAAATAGAACAAGCTCAAATAAACAATCTAATACTGAACCTCTAGCTACTAGAAAAAGAGGAGCAAACAAACCCAAAGCTCATACTAGGGAGGAAATTATAACAATCACAGCAGAAATTAATGCAATGGAGACTAAGAGAACAATAGAAAAAACCCCCCAACAAATCAAAGAGTTGGTTTCTGAAAGGATAAACAAAATTGACAGACCCTTAGCCAATGTTATCAAACAAAGAAAGGAAAAGGCTCAGATCCATGCTATTAGGAATGAAAAGGGGGGAATTAACATAGATCCAATAGAAGTCCATAGGATAATAAATACCTACTTTGAAAACCTGTATTCCAATAAGATGAAGAACTTAGAAGAAATGGATAGATTCTTAGACACATTTGAACTTCCAAAGTTGAATGAAAAAAATATAGAAATGTTAAGCACCCCAATATCAACCTGTAAAACTGAAAATATAGTTTTTTAAAAAACCTACTGACAAAGAAAAGCCCTGGTCCTGATGGCTTTACTGCTGAATTCTACAAAACTTTCAAAGAAGAGTTAACTCCCCTACTTCCCAAACTCTTAAATGAAATTGAAAGTGAAACAGTGTTCCCAAATTCATTACTGGAAGTGACCGTTACATTGATTTCAAAAGGAGAGAAAGACCTAACTAAAAAAGAGAACTATAGGCCAATCTCCCTAATGAACATTGATGTAAAAATCCTCAATAAAATACTGGCAAATAGAATACAGAGAATCATCAAGAAGATCATGCACCTTGACCATGTTCGATTCATCCCAGGGATGCAAGGATGGTTCAACATATGTAAATCAATAAATGTAATACACTACAGATAAACAGACTCAAGGACAAAAACTATATAGTCTTCTGAATAGATGCAGTAAAAGCATTTGACAAAATCCAACATCCATTCATGATCAAAACCCTATAGAACATTGGAATAGATGGACTTTGTCTCAACCTAATAAAAGTTATATATGAGAAACCAACAGGCAGCATAACCCTAAATGATGGAACCTTTCACACTAAGATCAGGAACACAACAAGGATGTCCACTTTCACCATTCCCATTCAATATAGTGCTAGAAACATTAGCCACAGCAATTAGACAAGAGAAAGAAATAAAAGGAATAAAGATAGGAAAGAAATAAGTTAAACTGTCACAATTTGCTGATAACATGATACTCTGTATAGAAGAGCCTAAAATCTCAACCAAAAAACTGCTAGACTTAATCTCCAGTAGTATAGCTGAATATAAAGTCAATGCTCAAAACTCAATAGCCTTTGTATACACAAACAACAGGCTCATGCAGAGAGAAATTGGGGAATCATGCCCTTTCACAATAGCATCCAAAAAAGTGAAATACCTAAGAATCAATCTAACAAAGGAGGTGAAAGACCTCTCCTCCAAAAATTACAACACTCTGAAAAAGGAGATTGAAGAGGATATCAGAAAATGGAAAGACATACCTTGTTCCTGGGTAGGAAGAACCAATATTATCAAAATGGCTATACTCCCTCCACTCCTATATAGATTCAATGCAATCCCAATTGAAATTCCAACCACATATTTCACAGATCTAGAAAAAATAATTCAAAAAATTCATCTGAAACCACAAAAGACCTAGAAGAGCAAAAGCAATTCTAGGTAACAAGGACATGGTAGGGGGTATCACGATCCCCAACATGAAACTATATTACAAAGCCACTGTGGTAAAAACTGCATGGCTTTAAAAAATAAAATGGAGTACTACTCTGCCACAAAGAACGACAAATTTCGTTCATTTATGTGCAAATGGACACACCTGAGGACACAATAATAAGTGAAATAAATAGATCACAGATATGTAAATACTGTATCTTTTCTTTGGTATGAGAACCCATAGATGTACATGAATTCTACAATGTATGGTAGATTTTGTGAAATAGGAAATACTCAAAGGGGATGTGGTAGGGGAAAGTAATGAGGGGAAAGAATAAATATGATTTGGAAAGAAAGAGAAAGCACATGCATATAGTGGGTGGTGGGGTGGGTTGGGATATGGGTAAAAAAAACCTCTTCATATACTGATACAAATTCCCCAATGTTGAGTGTGATTGTGAGCTGTATGTAAAATGTACCAATAAAGAATTCAATTGAAAAAAACCTGCATGATACTGGCAAAGTAACAGGCCTGAGGATCAGTGGAATAGGTTAGAAGATCCAGAAACAAATCTAGATACACTAAGCCACCTCATCTTTGACAAAGGAGCCAAATATCCTCAGTGGAGGAAAGATAGCTTCTTTAACAAAGGGTGCTGGAAAAACTGAGCTTTAACTTGCCAAAGGCTAAAGCTAGATGTATCTCTTTTACTGTGTACTAAAGTAAAATCAAAGTGGATTAGAGACCTAAATATTAAAACAGAAACACTAAACCTACTGGAAAACAGGTTAGGTAGAACTCTTGGAGACATTGGCTTAGGGAAAGACTTTATGAACAAAACCTCTATAGCATGTGAAGTAGCTGAAGAAATCAACAAATGGGATTTTATCCTATTAAAAAGCTTCTGCACAGCAAAAGAAACCACTAGCAGAGCTGAAAGACATCCAACAACAATGTGGGAAAAAATTTTTACCAGCTGTTCCTCAGATAAAGGGCTACTGTCTAGAATATATAAAGAGCTTTACCCCCCTCCCTTTAAAGACCCAACTCAAAAGTGGGCATCTGAAATGAACAGACACCGCTAAGAAGCACATGAAGAAATGTCAACATCACTGGTCATTCAAGAAATGCAGATGAAAACAGCTCTGAGATTTTATCTCCACAAAGAATGGCTGCTATCTCAACATTAGCTAGCAATAGATGCTGGTGAAGCTGCGGTGAGAAAGGAACGCTTCTCCACTGTTGGTGGGAAAGTAGACTGGTACAACCTCAATGGAGATGAGTGTGGAGATTCCTCAGAAAACTAGGATTAGGGAACCCCTTTGACCCTGCTATTCTCCTGCTAGGGATACACATGCAAGAATTAATATATACACAGAGATATATGGGCACCCATGTTTATAGCAGCTCAGTTTGTGAAAGCTAAATATTGGAAATAACCCAAATGTCCATCAATTGGAGACTGGATAAAGAAGATTTGAAAAGGATAAAAAAAGGAGGGGGGGGACAAACTCATGTATATGGGGGTGAGGTTGTAGGGTGGGTAAAGGAATGAGAAAAATGAGAATTAAGTCGTGTCATATACTGGTACAAATTAAAAAATAAATTAAAAAAGAACATAGGTTTGCTGTATCTGTGGCTTCAAGTGTCCACTGAGGATCTTGAAACGTGTCAAGAGTCTTTCACTGGACACATCCTCAGGGAAACTTAGCTGGTTATTTGAAGTCAATTCACAGACACACAGTGGGGACCTCCTGTGCACTGGAAGCTGTGCCAGGCACCAAAGACTCAGTGGACAGGGCAAACACAGGCACTTCTTATGGAAAATGCCCAGGAAGCCCATGGGGAACACATGAAGTAACTGCAGTGTGGTGTGTTTCAGCAGGGAAGTGTCAGGTGCTGGATTATGATGGTCTGGGACAGCCCACCCGGCCTCAGGCAGAACCAGGCACCAGGGCTGTATTTGCAAGAGAATAAAGGGTGGAGCCCAGTGCAGGTCTCAGTCCCCAGAAAACTGCAGACATAGCTTGGGGACGTCTCCCAGGGGCCCACTAAAGAGGTGCTCATTCCAAAGTTCTGTCAAAGTTCTCAATTTGTAGATTTTCATTGTCCACAAGGACAGAAGACTTTTTGTTTATTGGGGATAAATGGCTGTTCCAAGTGATGTAACAGGCCCAGTTGGCACTGTCCTAAGTCGAGTATGTAGGTCAGGACTTCCCCTGTTGCTGTTTCTTGGAGGCAAATTGACTGTTTTCTTGTTTTTAAAAATACTCTCTACAGAGCTTGTTGTCTAAGGAAAGGGACCTCAGGCATCTTCCCAGGAAGTTCTGAGGGGCTTTCCAGGGATAGACATGTGCATACCTGAGAAAGCAAGAGAGACAGACAGACAGAGACAGAGAGAGACATAGACACAGAGAGAGGGGGAAAATATGGGATCGCAGACAATACAGCTGCCCTCCATGCCTCCAACCCCTGTCCCATGTATGATCATGAATAGGACTGACTTTAATCATGGGAAAACGTGAAAACTAAAGTGAGTTGCAGAGACAAACAGCTCCTTAAATGGTGGTCACCATTAGAGAGGAGAGAAATCTTCAATCTGATAAGGAATGCCTTTCATAGTTACTTATACGATATCCAACTGAGTTCACCTATCTCTCCAGACCCGGCTCTGAGGTGTGTGATCTGGGATCTGAGGAAAATGAAGATTCTTCCAAAGACTCAGGCTTTGAGGAGGACCCAAGGATGAATGATGGTGCCATTAAATCAATAAAAGGATAGTCTGGACTTTTCTCTATGCCCCTGTTTACTTGTCTACAAAACAAATAATAAATGTCTATTACAAAGCACTGGTTTGAAGATGAAATGAGTTAGTTTGGTTCCCCTTGTGCAGTTTCACTTTCTGAAGTTTTAGCTACTCACAGTCAACCACGGCCTGAAAATGTGAAATGGGAGATCCCAGAAGTAAATATTATATAAGCTTTAAATTATGCATCGTTTTGGATATGATGCAATCTCACCACCTTGAGTCACTCTTTTCTGCTTGGGATGTGAATCCTGTCCCTGGCCAGTGTGTCCATACTATATACTGCCCACCCACTAGTCATGTTGTACCTAGTGGTTTATATCTAGATATCCCCTAAGGCCTCATGCACTCAGAGGTGGGCCTTCATGAAACTGACTGGACAGTGGAACGTGATATGTATCAATGCATTAGTCCACTGATTAGTTTATGGCTAAAAGTGATGATAGGATGAGAAGCGTGGTCTCAGGAGGTGGGTCCCTGGGGCTGAGGCCTGGGAGATCTTCCCTTGTTCTCTCCCTGTTTCCTGTCTGTGCCGCCCTGCCTCGGAGCCGGCAGACTGTGGACTGAAACCTCTACAAAGTGTGAGCCAAAACAATCCATTTTCTTCTCGAAGTTGCGGTAGTTGGATATTGTGTCTCAATGACAAGAAAGGAATGGGGACAAAGGCCCACAGAGGTGGGAGGGACACACAGACTCAGTCTTCTCTGTATCTGTAGTGAGAGGTTCTGTCTCTAGATGCAAAATGATACCAGGATGTTTGTAGCCTTGGAACACATCCGAGACTCAGAGCCCACAGACCCCTCGGGGCCTGGGGAGAAATCCCTGAAGCGCCACCTTGACCATCCGCTGATTGACGCCCGAGCCTGAGACCTATGAGAGAATGCGCCTTGTGGTAGGAGGGATCAGGAGAGAAACTGAATTTACACTAGAGTTTCTGAATTTTCTGTCAGAATCTGACAGCAGACTTTGTTTTGATTTACACACCACAGCCCTCAGCACTGGACTGAGCTCCCCGCTTCCCTGACCCGGAACACTTGGATTTACAAATTGGAAAATAGATGGGTCTGTGCACCCTGGGACTGCCTCGCAAACCACTCCAATAAATTCTTCATCAGCAGCTTTCAGCTCATAGCCACTTTCCCAGCATTCGGGCTGCTCTGTGAATTACAGGTGAATAAATCATCTTTTAGAAAACTCTGTCCCCACAGCAGCTACATTCTGCTCATTTGTCTTTCTCGAAAAAATAAGGAGTTGTGTATTTTGTTAAACTTTGTGGAGCAGTGCGTGGTCTGCCTGCCATCGATCGGTCTTCCCTGTTGGAGTCCTTTTTCCCCAGAGTGCTGGGCCCCTCGTGCATACTCGCCCACTGCCACACGGTGCCCTTCTGTACCCTCAGGTCCCTTCCTGCCTGCCTTTCTTCCAAAGCTGATTTCCTTCCCTCTGCCGCAGCAGAAGTCTAATCTTGGGAGTGGATCCCAGTTTGGAGGGACCACTGTGTCCCCAGTAGGCATCAGGATGCTCACCTGGATATAGATATAATACTTTCTCTAAATAACTCTGATGACCCAAGATCTCCTGTGTTCAGGGACTAAATACCACTCAGCGGGGGGGGGGGTGGCCCCCAAAGTCCACCTGACTCCTGTCATCCTCAGCACTAGCAATAGCATCAGATGAGCTGGGCAGCCCTGGGGCCCCACAGAGAAAAACAACAAAAACCCGGCTGGACCTGGACAGGCTCGAATAGCATCTTCAAGGAATCCGCATCCTCTGGAGTGTCCAAGTGGGAGCTCATTTCTGTTTCAGAGGTAATTAGTTAGGACGAGGTCACCCCTGAGTCGTTCACATGACTGGTGTCCTGAGAAGATGAGTCACAGACACAGACACTCAGCAAGGGAGGGTGGTGGGATTGTCTTAGCAGGTGGAGATTGGAGTGATGGGTCGAAGAGCCAAGGAGCTCTGGGATTGCTTCCAGCCCTGGAAGCTGGGAGAGAGGCCCAGGGCAGGCCCTCTCTCCTGTGCCCAGCAAGCAATGACCCCAACACCTTAATTCTGCTCCTCTGGCCTCCAAAAGGGTGAAGGGGTACATTCCTTCTGTCTTAGGGAACAGAGTGCGGCACTCACAATGCACCCTTGGAACAGAACACTCTGGCCTTCGAGGGAGCAGGAAGCAAGTGTTTGCCTGGGTGCTGAGGCCCATCACAGAGCTGCCCGTGGGCCTCCTGTGGTCCCTGATCCTCCCTGGGAGCCCCAGGACTGGTGCCTAGGGTGGAGCTTCTTAGATGGTGCACCTGAATGGGTGGGTGGGTTGCAGAAGAAATGCAGTACTTGGTCTGTTGCCATCCCACCTGGAACATGCCTGATTTCATCTGATCTCAGAAATGTAGGCCTTTGTTTTTTAAAAGTTAAAAAAAAAGAATGAGAGAAGTGTGTAGCTCTCAAAAAGGAGGACAGGAGAGATCTCTTTGCCATGCATAGTACACATTTCTTTGATTGATATCTTTGTGATGCTTTCTACATGCTAAAAACATATAGTCAGAAGAAATTGTTTAAAACCTGAAGGTGGAACTTATGTGATTTCTTCTTTATAACAAATAGCTTAAAATATGTAGCATGATCCCCATTCCTACAAATAACACAGTGTGTGTGCGGCTCGTCTGAGCTGGGAGTTAAAGGTGACTGTCCCATGCACACATCTGGCCCCTGGCGGGTGTGGCAGTGGAGGTGCCACCAGTGGTACCCAGGACCACCTGCTGCCCCATTGCCCTGGAACCAGACTATCCTCTGGACCACCAACCAAAGTATGTGGTTTTACCCCCAAGAGTCCAACTACAAAAGAAGTTTAGAGGGAGTTTAGTTACTGGCCCCAGGCGCAGGGTGTGGCTCATGATCAGCTGTCTTGATCCACCAGCTCTGCTTTCAGGGAAGTTTGGCGTGGCTCACTAGGATGTAGCAAGCAGCATTTGCATTTCAGAAGAGAACCTTAGGGAGTGAACACACTCCTTCTAATACTGAGTCTCTTAAGAGTGGAATTTCAGGGAGGGTTCACGTTCCCCTGAAGATTAAGTTTTTTTTTTTTTTTTTGCTTTTTGAGACAGGGTCTCGCACTGTAGTTCAGGCTGGCCCTGAGCTCACTATGGAGCCCAGGCAAATAGCCGCGAACTCAGCAATCCTCCTGTCTCTGCCTCCCGAGTGCTGGGATTACAGGCGTGAGCCACCACATCTGGCATTGTGGTATGCGGTGTTGATTGTTGGTGGGCGTGTTTTCACGCCCAGCATTATATGTGGTTACCAGGGATCGGACTCAGGTCCTTGCGCTTGCAAGGCAGGCGCCGGAACCACTGAGCTAACCCTCCGGCCCCGAAGGTTAAGTTTTGAAACTACCAACAATCACCAATCAGCCTAGACCAAAAGCAGGGGTATTTAAAGAATCTAAGTAAAATTCTACCAAATTTCACACAGAGGAAGTGCCCATATGTTTTTCTAGATGCTTTTGGAAGGAGGAAGTTTTGAAGGAGGACCCACATATCCACTTAGGAAGGCCCCAAAACCTTGAACTTTAAGATCTATTAGGTTTAACCTCACCACAAGCCACAGCTGGTGTGTTTGTTCCTCCCATTCACACTGGCTCCAGGACAGCACACAAAAGTAGACAGGAACACAAAATAATGTCAGTGTAACCGGTGTGTTTGGAGGGAGATACAAGGAAGCTGTTTAAATGATCACTATCAAAGGCTACATCAGGTCTGCACCAAGGCAATAATCAGCACTCTGCACACCCAAGGGAGATAAGGCTGCTACTAGCTTCCTGATCTGGGGTAAATAGGTTCAGCCAGGTTCCGTCTGGTTTACTCTGCAAAACTCCAAGCAGGTGAGATGATTCCCCCAAGACTCATAGGTTTTTGAGATTCATCTCTTTGTGTCTGCCAAGCAAGATGGGACAGGGTGAATACAGTGCAGGAAGCCAACATCAGCAGCTGGCAGCATGATGGCGCACTCTTAGAGGTGCTGCTCAAACTGGCACTCTGAGTATAATCCCTTGGTGACCCCAGCATACGCGAATTGTTCTGGAACCTTCTGAAGGAAGTAGCTAGTTTGAGGATCCCAAGGGGTGCGGTTGCTGTCAATGCTATCTGTCTGCGGGTGGTTCTGCAATCCTAAATCTGGCATAATCTCTCCTCAGACACCCAAAATGTTATAGGGGAGTTGCCCTTATACTGTGTTTCATAGTCACAAAGTGTGTTTATGTGCATTCTCAGTGACATAGTGAGGAATTGCTTTTCTTTTCTGTATCCAATTAACAAGTATCACTTCTTGTGAAATGCACACAGATGACCTTGGACAATGCATGGAGTCCCGGGCACACTCCTCCCACAGTTGGAAACCCAGACAAATCAAGTCCCAACTTCCTGCCTCTGAGGAGCATCCATGCTCTGGACTATCTGTGTGCCCTGAGAGCTCAGGGGTTGACATTTAATCCCCAGAGTATTAGAGGTGCGTGAGGCCATGGGAGGTGACTGAACTATGAAGAGAAGAATCCCCAGAGTGACCTCAGCGCCCTTATAAACCAGACCCCAGTGGGTTACCTTTCCTGGCCACCCTGGAGTGCTGTGAGAAGGTGCCGCCTCTGAACTGGGGAGCAACTCTCACTGGACAGTGAACAGCCAGCCCTTTGATCTTGGACTCCCAGCCTCCAAACTGTGAGAAATAAATTCTTGTTGTTTGAAAGCTGCACTGTCTAGAGGCCACATGGTCTAAAATAATCATGTACAGATAATCACCCTAGATTGGTTTTGCCTGTCCTGAGACCTTCCAGAAATTTACAGGAGGTACTTCTTAATGTCTGGCTTCTTCTATTCAGCAAATTGTTTTGAGATTTCTTCATGTTGTTAGAAGTAATTTTTGTTCCTTTTACTGCTGAAGTACTAACTTCTACAGAATACTACTTCCAATACTAAGGATAATACCTCCAAGAATTTCCACAATTTGTTTACCCATGTGAAGGACTATCAGTGGTTCCTTATTTGCAGCTATAATGCATAAAATTGCTATGAACATTAAGTGCAGACATTCATGTGTGTGGATGTATATTTTTGATTTGTCTTGACTTAATACCCAGAAATTGAAGAGATACATGTTTTGTTTTTTTCTTATACGAAGCTACCAAAGAGTTTCCTAGGGCAATTCCTTCATTCTCAGACACTGCCACTGTCCATGAATGAAAGTTCCAGTTGCTCCGTAGTCTCCCCAATGGCTTCTGTTTAGTATCTTTACACTAGAGTCATTGTAGTGTATAAGTAGTGTTACACCACTATGGTTGAATTTGCATTTCTCTGAAGACTAAAGATACTGAACAGTTTTCATGTATTTATTAATCATATGTATACCTTCCTTTGTAAAGTATCTGTTCAAGTCTTTTGCTTTTCCAAAAAAACCATTCTCTATAGACATTGAGTCATAGGCATTCTTTTCTTTGTTTTGAGACAAACAACTATGTAGCCATTACGTAGCCCAGGCAAGCCTCGAACTCACAGCACTCTTCTGCTTCTGCCTCCTGAGGGCTGGGATTCCAGGCATGAGCCTCCACACCTGGCATTGTGGTGTGTGGTACCAGGGATCGAACTTTGGGCCTTGTGCTTGCCAGGCAGATGCCAGAACCACTGGGCTAAATCCCTAGCCTTTTCTTTCTTCTTCTTCCTCTTCTTCTTCTTCTTCTTCCTCTTCCTCTTCCTCTTCCTCTTCCTCTTCCTCTTCCTCTTCTTCTTCTTCTTCTTCTTCTTCTTCTTCTTCTTCTTCTTCTTCTTCTTCTTCTTCTTCTTCTTCTTCTTCTTCGTCGTCGTCGTCGTCTTCGTCTTCGTCTTCTTCTTCTTCGTCTTCTTCTTCTTTGTCTTCTTTTCTTTTTGTCATAGGCATTCTTTATATATACTGGAAATGGTTCATTTGTCAGCTACATAGTTTGGGGATATTTTTTCCAGCATGTGCTGTTAAGAGCAGAAGTCAATACTTACTTCACATTCATGATAATCTTCCATATTTTATTCTAGAATTTTGTAGTTTTACCATTTACATTTTAATATGAAATCCACTTTTAGTTAATGTGTGGAGGTAGGGGAATCAGTGTTCATTTTCTCCATATGAATGTTTAATTGCTCTCCTTATTGAGTTATTTTGTTGCTGTTGCTATTAAAATCAGTGTCTCTATATGTATTTACCTATATCTGATTATATTTTGTTTCATTTATCTGTTTATTCATTTGTACAAAAATATTATACCAAGTTAATTTTGTAGCTTTATAAAAACTCTTGGAGGGCCGGAGATTTAGCTCAGTGGTTCCGGCACCTGCCTCGCAAGCGCAAGGTCCTGAGTTCGATCCCGGTAACCATATACAATGCTGGGCGTGGTGACTCACGCCCACCAGCAATCAACACCACATACCGCAGTGCCGGGCATAGTGGCTCTCCCCTGCAATCCCAGTACTCGGGAGGCAGAGACAGGAGGACTGCTGAGTTAGCGGCAGTTTGCCTGGGCTACATAGTGAGTTCAGGGCCAGCCTGAACTACAAAGCGAGACCCTGTCTCAAAAAAAACAAAACAAACAAACAAAAAAACCTCTTGGAATCAGGTAATATATACTTTTCATTTGATTTTTTAATTTTCTCCTGGGTACTTCAGATCTCTTGTATTTACATATGAATTACAGAGTTTGTTCATCGGTTTCTATCAGGAAAAAACCTACTAGATTAGGTATAATTTATATTTCAATAGCTTTGAGTCTTGCAAACCATGAATATATTATCTCACACCATGTACTTAGGTTTCAATACTTTACAGGAATGTTTTAAAGATTTTAATGTGGAGGCCTTATGCTTTTGATAAATTTATACTAAATTATTTTATTTCTTATGCAAATGTTAATGGATTTAGCTTTCTTAAATTTCATTTCCAGTGCTAATATAGAAACACTTTTATATATTGGTCTAATATCCTATAATCTTCCTAAATTCACTTACTCTGATAGCTTTTGTATGGATTCCTTTGCATTTTCTGACTTTAAATTAAACTTCTTTCTTTTCAACATACGTGCCTTTTTCTGGCTTAATTCCATGTACTACCTAACGCATGTCATCCAATACAATTTCAAATAGTGGTGGCGAGAGCAAGAACTTTCATTTTGGTGCTCATTCTTAAGGTGAAAGCAAGTAGCCTTTCGTTGTTGAATGGAGTTTTCCCACAGATGGCTTTTATCAGGCTCATCCAGTTTCTTTCTATTTCTAGTTTTCTAAAAATTTTCTTTTTTTATCATGAGTGGTTGTTGAATATTACCAGATGCTTTTTCTGAATGTATTATGGTTTAAATCTAGAATGTCTCCCAAAAAACCCCTGGGTATTGAGGGGAGAGGCATTTGGAAGGTGATTGGGTAATGGGCATGGTATACTCATCAGAGGATTCATCCAAAGATGAGTTTGGAGTTGAATGTGCTGTTAGGAGGGAGGGTCTGGTTGGAGACAGGTTATGGGCTGGCCTGGAAGGTTCCATCTTCCTCCCTGGCCTCTCCTTCTTCTCTCTGCCTCCTGGTCTCCATGATACAAGCAGTTTTCTTCCATGAGACCCTTCTGCCATGCCCTTTCTGTCTCTGAACCAGATAACTATGGACTGAAAACATGAGCCAAAACAAATTTCTCTTCTAAGTTGTGGGTGTTGAGTACTATGTCTCAGTGATGAGGAAAATGACTGAGACAACATGCATTTAATGGGCATTTGATTTTTCCAATTTAATTGTTAATATGATAAACCACATTCATGACTAATATTAACCTTGAATTTTTGACAAAGACCTCACTTGCACTAAATTTCATTTGCTAGTATTTTCTTAAGGATTTTTTTTAGTGTGATCATGAGGTTTGGTATCCAGGTGGGTTGTATCTTTGCTTTTATTTTTTGAGAAATTTCTGTAAATCTTATTTACACACACTAAAAAAGTATTATTTCATCTTTAAATGTTCATTATAATTCAACAGTGAAGCCATATGGGTACAGAGTTTTCTTTGAGGGAATATTTTAGTTATAAGTTTACTTTTCTTTGGACATTTTTGTTTTAGTTCAGTGTAATAGTTGTGTCTTTTAAATTTCAAACAATTATAGATTTCATAGAAGATATTGAATTTATTGACACAAAGTTTCCATTGTGTTTTCTTGTTACACTTTTATTGTCCATGAGCTTTGTGGTGATGGTTCCCCTGAGATTCTTGAAACTGACAATTTCTCTCTCTCTCTCTCACTTTCTGTCTTTCCTTCTTTTCCTTCTCTCTTTTTAAAATTTGATTAGTCTGAGTATGCAGTTATTGTTTAACATTTTTACTAATATTTTTTAGAGATTAGCTCTTGATTTCATTGATTTCCTCTTTTTTGACTATTTTATTTTTATTATCTTTTTTCTTTTTATCTGTTTAGTCTGCTCCTTTTTTTGTCTAACTCCTTAAGGTAATATCTTAAATCATTGGTTTTAATTGTCTCTTCTATTTTCATGTAACTATTTAATGCTATATATTTCCCTGTAAGCATTTAATTAGCCTCATGCCACATATATTAATGTATTTTATTATCATTGATTTGTAAATGCTTTTAACTCCTTTTGTAATTTCTTCTTCAGAAATAAATTGTTCAGAAATACATAGCTTCACTTCCACATAATTGAGGATTTTAAAACTTTCAAAATATTTAATCTGTCATTTAACAGTATTGATGTTCAAGAAGATGGTCTTCATGATTCCAATACTTTAAAACCTATTGAGACTTGTCATGTAGCTCATTATAACATCTATTTTGTTGAATGTTCCTTCTAACTCTGAAATAAATGTGTGTGGGGTTGGACTTCATGTTATATAAGTGCTAATTAAGTTGGTTGAGGTTATTATTTAAATGTTATCTTAAAAAATTTCTCCAACTGATTACTTAGTGAGGAGCATAAACACATCTGTGGTTGAACATTTGTCTCTTTTTCTTTTTAGTTGTTCTGCTCATTTTTTCTAAATATATTTTAATGCTCCTTCACAAGTAGGATTTTTAGATCTTGGTAATTGATTCTGTTAACGTTAGGAAATATTCATCTTTACCTTTGATAATATTATTTGAAGTTTACCTTGACATATTAACAAAAACTTTGCTATGATTGGTGATGTCATGATGTATCTTTCTCCTTTCTTTTGCTTTTACCTCATCTGTGCCTTTATTTTTAAAGTGTGTATCTAGATAGTAGTATGTAATTGAATCTTGCCTTTTTATCTGGTTTAACGAGCTGTTTTTTAATTGAAATGTTGAACCAGTTTTTCTACTTTTTTTCCACTTAACACATCTATTCTTTTTGCTTTTTACTTTTCTCTTTCCTATTAAGTAAATTAAACAAGTTTTGGCATTCCATTTCATCTCATCTAGTGATATTAGATTTTCAGTGGTTCTTTGAAAGATTTAAATATATATTAACTGATCACAGTCTTTTAGTTAATATTATATTTCACATAAAATATAAAATCTCACAATAATTCATTTCCATTCATCTTTGTGCTATTTTTCTACATTTTAACTTTAAGTAGGCAATAAACCACACCATATATTCTTAATATTTTCACTTAAAGTGTCATTTGTCTTTTAAAAAGTTAATAGACAAAAATGTTATATTTATCATTTCATCTCTTTATTCTTTCATGTACATTTGAGTTCCCATCTGGTTTTATTTCCATTAGGTCAAACGTACTTCTTTAATACTTCTGTTAACATTGTGTATTGACAGTTTTCTTCAGCTTCTTTTTAGTTGAAAACATCTTAGTTTCACTTTAATTTTTCATGGCTATATTATCTGGAAATAGAATTCAAAACTAATTTTTCCTTTGAAGTTTGAAGATGGGTTTTCATTTGCAGTATTCTTACTGTTTTTCATCTATTCACAATTTTTCATTTTTCTTTGCCTAAATTAAAAATTTCTCTACTGTTGGTATCCAGAAATTTTACTGAGATACCTCAGAACGTCTTCCTTTGTTGACACTCAGTATTTGTTAAGCTTGTTGGATCTGAACTTGTTAGTTTGATATGTATCAAGAGTAAAAACTTTTTGTCTTGTATTTTTCAATATTTTGCTATAATATTTCTTGTCCATGTATTGAGCCTATAATTACACACATGTTAAACCTGTACAAGTAGGATGTGTATATATAATATTCTAATAAAATGTACCAATAAAAAAATGTACAAGTAGGGCTGGAGATTTAGCTCAGTGGTTCCAGCACCTGCCTAGCAAGCACAAGGTCCCTGGTTTGATACCTGGTAACAACACACAACAATACCGGGCATGGTGAGTCTTGTCCATCTGCAATCAGTACCACATACCACAAATGCTGGGTGTAGTGGCTCAAGCCTGTAATTCCAGTACTCAGGAGGCAGAGACAGGAGGATTGCTGACTTCCAGGCTTACCTGGGCTACATAGTGAGCTCAGGGCCAGCCTGAACTATAAAGCAAGACCCTGTCTCAAAAACAAAACAAAACTGTACATTATTTTCTCTGTTGATTGTCTCATTGTTTACTTCTTGTGTCCACATTTTCCTTATAAATCCTTGAATAAATATTAAACAACTTCTTAAGATCTCTTATTCTGTTAGTTCCATTTTGTTTTTGGCCACGTCTGTCTTCCTGTTGACTGCATTTTCCCTGGAATAAGGTCTTATGTCCTACCTATCGTATGTCTACTGGTTTTTTATTGTATGCTGCGTGTTCTGTGTACTGTATTGTTGAGAGTATCTGAATTATTTTTTCATCCATTTGAGAGCTTTGTGCCTTATTTTTGGCAGGCAGCTAATTTTCTGGCAATGATGGTTTGTGGAGTAGCCCTTATTCTAGGGCACAGTTTTTCCAGAATCCTGACTGACTGGCCATGATTCCTCTCAGTGAGTTGGACCTTCCTGTTTCTCACTGCAGTGCCATCTCTGTGGCCCTCATCCCCCCCTCAGTTCCAGTGGTCCTTTGCTACTAGGCTGTACACATGTAGCTCAGTGTTTGTCTTCTGACTCTGGAAGCCCATGATGCAGATTTCTGCGTGGTTTTTCCCATGTAGCTTCCTCTTCTTGAGTATCCTCCCTCCCAAATTCTAGCCCTCCCAGTGAGAACACCTAGTGAGAACGCTGCTCTCTACTTCAGTCACATGTATGTTCACAGCACAGTTCAGAATGCGCTCTTAAGTGGAAATCTAGCATTCATATGAAATCATTTCAAAGGCCCTTTTCTCATGGGCCACTACCCTACTCTCTTTCTATTGTACAAAGGCTGAAACAGTTGTACCACTTTCTAGCTTTGTATTTGCTTGTAGTCCAAATGTAAGCTCAATGCTCAATATTGCTTCACAGACTGACATGGAAACCTCTAGTCGCCCTCCTTTTAGAGACAGCATTGTGGATGGAGGTTTGGAAACCCCATGCATCTTGTCCTATCAGAATTGGTCTGAGTTGTGAGCATGAGGATCCTGATGAGGGTCTTGCCTTCTGTCTCTACTTTTTGGCCTCTCTTCGCCATGTTTCACGCCCCACAACAGCAAGGCAGTCCAGTCCATGGGTGTCTGCATTCCTGTCCCTCATCTTGTGCTAGGGTGGGCTTCTATCTTGGTGGGCCTGGGATGGGGTTGGATCTTCTGCTCACCAGTGGTTGTCCTTGGAAGAGTTCTTTCATAGCCACATTTTCACCTCCTCATCTATAAAGAGATAAAGCTTCACCTTCTGAGGGCTGATGGCTACCTCAGTTCCCTGCTCAGGCCTGAGTCTGATGTGACCATGTGCTCCACAAGGACTTTGATAAGGGCACTGTCACCTGGGGTTGGTAACTGACAGCCACTGCCCTCCTCTCTCTGTGGGCTTTGTTTATTAAAGCATTCTGAAGCAACAGCTCTTCTGGTGAGTCCCAGCTCTTATTAATATCTCTGAATCACTATGCAGTTCTATAAATACCTTTCCTTCATGTAGCTGTGTTATTTTCCCCCTTACTTCACAAAATCACAAGTCAGCAAGGAAGTTATGAATGGCGGTGCCTTATCCTCTGTTCAGTGACCATGGAAGCATCAGCAGTGAGCATGTGTGTGCTGAGGAGTGGCAGTCAGCCTGGCAGGCAAGGTGGTGCTGGACGCCTCCATCTTCCCTAGAACTCCATCTCTAGTTCCATCTTTATAAGTGTGTATTCATTTTAGTGTGGCATATTCGTGCATGCAGAAGTCTGTGCTTCAGAGCTGGACTGGGGACCTAGCTCTTTCACTCTTTGGACACTGCAAAAGCCTGGTCTCTCCCTGTCTTGACATCTGAGGCAGTGAACAGCACTGTTCCTTGGAACCATCTGACAGAGCTTAAAGTATCCCTTCTTCCCTGCAGATCTGGTCCCGGAAGCCCTGGCACTTGGCCACCTGGTTGCTGCCAGGGCAACTTCCGTGCATTTGTTTTCAGGGTTGAAAACATAGGAGTCCTCCATTTGCCCTTGACCTTTTCCTTTCCCACATTGAAGCAACTGTTACTGTCATTCCCTGTGGTCTCTGTGTCTACCTTGAATCATAGTGCTTGGACTGGTTTTCCCAATTCAAGTCAGGGCCACCAAAGGCCTTCACAGGCTTCCTGACTCTCTATGGCCCAGACTTTGCAAGGCCCTTCAGTGCAGCACCTTTGCAGCAAGGCCACCAGGCCTCCTGCCCCAGAGCACCCCCTCTGGCAGACTCCTGGACCCTCCTTTCCTTTCCTCTCGAGTATGAATCTCTGGGGATGGGGCCTAAGCATGAACAGATGACTCATCCTTACATAGTACGCTGCCTCTGAACTCCTGTCCTATGAACTCCCAGCCTGTTTTCAAGCCCTTCCAAGTCCAGAATTTCTCCACGATCCCCGTGTCTTCCCCCTGAGTGCACCAAGCAGACCCCCTGGTCACCTACTCTGTACTCATCTTCACCCCCAATCCTGTCTTGCTCCCCACAGAGTGCAGATTCCCACAGTTAAGGCTAAACATGGCTGATGTATTCTCAGCTTTCTTTGCACCTGGGTGGCCAGTACCCCCGTGGCTGGCCACTAAAAGAGGTCTTCTGGCAAGGAGAGGGGCTGGTGTATGCACCCCCCAGATCAAGAGACAAGCATCTATTCTTTTCCTGTCACCAGCTCTTCCCTTGCTTCCTGTGACTGAATGTGAGCAGGTTGTCCCTGGAATTGTGGTAGCCTCCAGTGGCATTAGGTGGCAAGATTTAGGGTGAAAAGCCACCCTAGTAGAGAGTAGGAGAGTGGAAGGATGGCCCTGGGGCCCATGGTGGGACTGTTATCAGCTGTTCTCAGCTGCCCCACGCCGATGGCTTCTGGTGACAGGGATTCATCGTCATCATGAGGGATTCATCGTCATCATGACAGGGATTCATCGTCATCCATATATCTCAGGATCCTACAGACTCCCAGGCTTTGGCTTCCCATTACCCACTCCTTTTGTCCTGGCCCTCTCCCAACTGTGCACACTGTTTAAGACTCACCTGGAATCTCCCATTAATCTTTGCCATTGGCATCTGCTGCATTAAATACCATCCTTTTGGGTCTTATACTGCACTCATATTCTGCACCCCCACAGATAAATGTTTACCAGTTCTCAGCACAGTGAGAGCTCACTCCGTTGCCATCTAGGTTTTAAGCACTTAGGCACCTTGGTTCTACCATATTTCCCAAGAGAGTGTTGGACAAGGGTGCTCAGTAAGTAACTGAAAAATTGATGATGAGATTGGCTGTTACCTGGATGACTGAAGAGACTCTTTGGTTTTCATTGACTTGCTTTGTAAGTTCTTTCATGGATCACTGGAACACCAGTGTTCCGTGAGCTGGGAAACAGTTCAAAACTTTTGTGAATTCAAAATATTGTACTTAAAATCGATGTTTTAGTAACTAGAGTCGACTAGTTTTGTTCTTGATATTTGTGTGTCTGTGATATGCATACACACACATATATATATATATACATATATATATATATTTGTTATATAGAGAAAAGGGGGGGAAGAGAGGAAAGAAAATAAAATATTTCATTCAAAATGAAAATACTAAAATAAGTATAAGAACAAAGAGAACAATAACACTTGTGGCTTATGACCCTGCATGAAAGTCAGCAAAGAAACTCAGATGTCTTCTGTCTGTTTCTGTTCTGTGTAGGAAGTGCTGAGTAAGGCCTGGGCTCAGGAGGGGCAAGTAAGTCATCATGAGAGGCAGCAAAGACCCTCCGGCTGCCCACACTCTCATTCTGAAGGCAGCGTCCATCTGTGGTAGTCAGTCCAACAGCTCAGTAATTTTACAGGGAAAGCCATTCACTTACCCATTTAAGTCTTGGGCGTTTCAGTATAGCTCAGAATATTTGCTGATTTTCTCTGAGTTCACCATTTCTTACTGCCTGAAGTTTTTGTGCCACCTTATATTCTGCTTTGTGAGGTAAGGGTCATTGTGTTATGTTTTTATATCTCTCATAGTCTCAGCACATGTTGTGTCTCTTGGATCCAAATTTTAGTTTTACATTTGGAACAGAGGGAGGAAGCCGCCACGGATCACAGGTCTGCCATTCGCCAGCTTTACACAAGAGTCACCTTTAATGTTTCCAGCAGCCATGCAAGGTTCATAATATTCTCGCTGTGTAGCTGTGAAAGCAGCAGCTCTGAGAATGAGACGGCTGGCTCGGGGCAACATGCAGAATAATACCAGGGTTGGGACCTGTGAGTTCTGTGCCCAGATCTGACTCCATCAGCTTAGGTGGAGTGTCATGCCGATGCCCAGAGCTGAGGGTGTGGGTGGATGCAGCAGGCTGCAGAGACTGAAGCGTGGCCCTTAGGACTCGGACCTGGTTGTCTGTTGCTCTCTCTGCCCTCAGCCTGGCTCTGAACTTGTGGGGTCATTGGCTCCCAGTCCTTCAAGTTTTCTTCTTCTGTTCACAGCCGCCCCAGCAGGTAGAGTAGTTCTCTTTTATCTCCCTGGCCCGGCTTAGGTGCTGTCCACTTCAATCTGAATGTTTGTGCCTCCCTTCTTCTGTGTTCATATGTGAAAAGCCAACATCCCTGTGAGGTTTGGCGTTGGCCTCTGAGAAGCAATTAGATCATGAGGCTGGAGCCTTTCTGAGTAGGATCAGTGCCCTCAAGGAGGGCCCCAGAGAGCTCTCTTCTCCTTCCCATCATGTGAAGACAGTGAAAAGAGGGGCGTCTATGAACCAGGGAGTGGTGATGTGGGTTCCCTGACCTTGGAGTTCTTCACTCCTAGAAGTGTGGGAAGTAACTTTCTGCTCTTCACAGCTACCAAGCCTCTTCTGTTACAGTGCCACAGACATCCCAAGCCACTGTGCAAGGCTCAGTGCAAATCCCATGAGTTTGTGACTTAACCTGATCAGAGCTCTCACCACCCTTTCCAGCTGGCCACACCCTGTCAGGAAGGAGGGCACAATGCAGCTGGACTAGCCAGCCAGAGCGAGGAGGAGGCAGGTGTCCAAAGTCAGGTTGCAGCTGTTTTTGGAGGAGGAAGATGGAGAAGGTGCTGCCTGGGGTCTTCTTGAAGGTACTGCTTGGGGCCAGTGGCAAACCCTCCTCCTGGGAGCCCTTCCCTTCCAAGGCACACACAGCAGGTGCCATCAGACCTCACACCAGTCCTGAGGTCCCTCTCTGGTCCCTTGTCTCCAGACTCCTGATGACCTTTCTCAGCTCTCAGGCTCCATCCTGCTCACCGGGGTAAATGTATCCTCCAGACCACCCACCCCAAAGCCTGATCTCAGGCAGCCACTGTATCCTCTCCGCGCTTCAGCGTGTGACTCATCTGCAAGGAGATTGTGCAGATGCAGCACTTAGCGCGGTGCCTGGAGGACTGTGCTGCATGTGAGCTGTTACTGTGGCTGCCTCATCTGGAAACCATGAAGGCCCTGTCTGGGCTTCCCCCAGCTCAGGGCTCACAGTCATGGCTGCATGTTGGAGTCATCCAGGAAGCTGAGCATCCTGCCCAGAAGGGATGAAACTGGGAGATGGGGCACAACACCTAAGAATGGAATATAACAGGTGAGAGAGCAAATGTCTGGGTCCTGAGAGCCCTGGACATGGTCCCTCCAGGAGTCCTGATGGGGATTCAGCCCATGAGCAGGACCAATCTCAAACCCAACCCCAAGGCTCAGCCCCTCCAGAGGAAGCGGAGCCCCTCTTTCTGGCCAGCTCTGTAAACAGTGGACTTCCAGGGTTTGGGGAGAAGACATGGTTCCAATCAGCTGGGAGTCTAAACATGCCAGGCCTCACCCTGGCTAAGGAAGAAGGCTCAGGTTACCAGGAGTGTCAGTTAAACTTCACTGTGTCAGTCTGACCAGCTAGAGCCTCACAGAGTACTAGTAGAGCATACTCTGGGGTACTTGGGTGGGTCATGGAGACACGACCGTGGCTACTACATCGGGTCTCTGTCCTCTTCCACTCTGGGGCTTTTCCCTGCTCTTCTTCCTGGATCCTGTAAACTAATAAGCAACTCTGTTTCTCCCTCCCCTTCCCATGTGATGTTCCTGGCTGGGAGCCAGATGATCACGGACTAAATACCCTGAAGTCGTGAGCCAAATTAAACCGCACCCCCTTTAAGTTGTGGGTGTCCACTGTTGTGCTTCAGCAGTGGGGAAGCTGACTAGTAATAGTAAGTGTGAGTTTTTAAGGGCAAGGGCGTTGGTACCTGGAGACAGTTCTGAGGCTTTTCCATATGTAACAGGTCTTGTGCTATCTCTGGCTTTGTGGGATGTAAAGTACAGAGGGTTGGAGTAGGCAAACAGGAAGGCCCTGAGAGGTGCTTTGTAGATAGGGTGTAGACGGTGTTGGGGGCGATGGCAAGAGGGGAAGGACCACCGGGCCTGGAGCAGGATACATGGCCGAGGGGGAAGAACTTTGTGCCTACACTGTAGTTAGAGGTTGTGTGTTTGAATCTCCGGAGGAGCCTTTGTGGCCCTAGGCGCCCTGCATGTCTGGTCTGAGGTGGAGCCAGGCGGAGAATGAGCCCTATCTTTCCAGGTGGATCTCGTATGTGGTCAGTCTGGGACAACCACTTCACTGGTCAGTACAGAGCTGTGTGTGGTGTTTGGAAGGGGACAGTCCTTGCCCTGGCAGACAGGGCACAGGCTGGCCCTCCAGCTCTCATTCATTGCAAGGCTTTCTGGGGCAGTAGTGGGGTGCTCAGTGTGGAGGCGAGGAGAGGGGACAGTGGATGGGGGCAGGTGGGATCCTGTCCACATCCCTCTACCTGGAACCTGGCCAGCGCTGGGCTTGATCGATGAACAATTCTGCACCCAGTGGCCTTGCCCCCATGATGTACCCAAGGGGCCCTTAAAACACCCTGACTCTAAGCAATGGGAACCCAGTTTGGGGACCATGGGAGAGGCAGGAAGAATAAATGAATGAGCTCAGTCCCCAGAAAAAGCAGAGCTGTGGTGGGAGGTACTGTCTGCCAGATGCGTTATCTCTGAGGCACCTCTCAGAAGAACCAGACGGTTCCCATGGTAATTTGAGTCACACCAAGGGGGAAGTGGCTAGTGGCTGTATGGTCAGTTAGACTACATGTGATTTTGCATAATTTCCTTTCACTACATCTGTTATCAAAAATCACACCCACCTCCGGAGTGCACGGTGCTATTTTTTAAAGTAAAAATTGTGAGAAAGTGAACCCTCATCAAAATATCAAATTGCCCCCTCTTTCTTCCTCTCTCTCCCTCTCTTTCTCTCTGCTTCAAAACTATCAAATTGATTCAGCTCAAGGCTAAATATAGGGATGACTAACAATGATTTCCACAAGAGCCTTAGAAATTGCTTGTAAACGAGCAAATGGAAAATAGATTATCCAGCAGCCACATCACCCAGAGTTTGAGACACAGCCTAAATCCAGCCATGCAGCGGAAATGAAGAGTAATGCTCTTTCCTTCTGCCAGCTGTCATTACCGCTGAGCAGGAGCGCCCTGGGGACTGGCCAGGTGGTGGCCAGCTTCCTGGTGGAGACTGCTCCTGGCAGGACTCTGGGGTGCAGGGAGAAGCCACTTCCACGGTGAGTCCAAAAGTGAGTTTTCAAGAAATCTGGTAGTTTATGTGACATGGCTTTATTTGTTCCAAAAAAATGAGACTTTCTACAATTCAGATCTCTGAGAAGGCCTGGAATATTAGAATCACAGGTCAGTCAGGCCAAAGTCGACTGGTGGCACAAAGCATTGAGGAGGCCGGGTGGCGAGTTGTGTCAAAGCAGGTAATTTGAATGGAAAGCTCCTCTTAATCGTCTCCCTTTATTGACTTTTGTGAAACACTGAGGCTGCTTCTGTCCCTGGGAGCCTCATCCCACAAGACAGAGGCCCATGGCTCAGTGGGACGTGCAGCCCAGAATCCCTGCCTTGCCTGCTGGTCCAGGCCATCGGATACCCTTGCCTTAGTGCACTTGTTTTCATGAAAACTGTGCGCGAAGAATGGATTGTGGGGAAAAATCAAAGGAAGAAAGATATGAGAAATTACACAGGATTCAAATCTGAGGGTCTAGAGGAAAATTCAGTGGGAGGACAGCCATGTTCCTGCTTCTGCGTGGTGTTTAACTGAGTAGCTATGACGCATCTGCCATCTAGAGCTGCGGCAGGATCCCTCTCTGTGAGTAATGTGTGAAGAGGTTATTTGGCTGGAAGTTCACTGTTGGGCTACCCCAGAGCTGGGCTCCTGGGAACAGCCTCAGGCCGTGTAGGAACATAGCAGGAGAACATGTCAGTGAACTCACGAAGCAAGAAGAAGCCAGAGAGGATGGAGAAGGCCTGGTTTGCCATTTCGTCACCATCTGCTCTCTCAGGAACTAGTCCACTCCTGTGAGAACTATATTAATCCCCTCTGAAGGTGGTGGCCTTGATCTAATCACTTTCCCAGGTGTAGACCAGGCCCCGTGCACTTGGGACCCCAGCACCCACTGCCCAGAACCCCGATCCCCTTCTGTCTACACAGCAGGGCTTTTCTAGGCTTCCTTCTTGAGAGTAGTCAAGGGGCAGCGGTTTGTAGTGAGCATAGTTGGAGAGCCCATAGTTCTTGTTAGCTCCCTTGGTTAGCAGTAGACACTGGAGAAGACAGGCAGGAGACCTGTTTGGGGGCCTCCAAGACAGTCCTCGGTGCCACTTCTAGCAGGGAACTGTCTGGGGCCTAGGAAGTCTATGTACAACTTGGCCCGGCAAGTCCCTAAGGAGAGGAAGGCAGGGTATGCTTTATGTTAGCGTCAGCTGGACTTGTTATTTCGAACTCTCAGTAGTGTGGCATGAGGACTTCCATTTGCGTTCGTGCCTGAGGTTCAGTGTTGCACATACAGTATTGGGGGGCGTCTCTCGAGCACCCCCACTTCGAAGGGCTCTTCACCCAGAGTAACAGGGACTCTTGCCAAAGAAAACCACAATTGCACGACTGCACTCAGTACTTGCAGATTAGTGACACAAGAGTATGGAAATAAAGAGCTTTCTTGTGGAAAAAACTCAAGAACGATTTGTCCTTAAAACAGTGGCACTGGTATAGATGTGGGCAAGATGCATGCACAGGATTGGGAGGAAAACTGAGTAAACAAGCCTCTGTTTCCGTTTCCTTCCTTCCTCTCTCTCTTTTAAAATCCCTTATGTGAGAGACCTGAAGGGTAAATTGGAAAGGAGGAAGAATTTGTTCAAATGGAAAAGGGAATCCGGAAGGTGGAGGAAGGGGATTCCTGTGACATTTTTAATGCTTCAATTAATGATTCCATATACAAGTTGTGATGAAAATGTATGGTAAATGTTTAAAATAAAAATATATTAAATAAAAGACACATTAATCCCCTCAGAATCCTCCCCAACTTTGAGCACATTTATCCCAACCTTCTTGCCACTTTCTGCAGTGGCTCTGAAGCCCTCTCTCATGGCCGTGTTTACAAGGTGTGACCAAAGTCCGGGCACTGCTGCTGCCGAGCGCCAGGCATCGGGAAGGCAGCTCGTGAGAACATGATGATGTCCTCGTCCCCCTCAGCCTCCAGATCTGGCGCTGAGCAACTTAAAGCTCTTCCCCCAAAGTGAAAATGAGTGTGAAAAGTAATTGTTTTGAATCAGTTCAGGACATCAGGCAGCCGTGACAATGTAACTAAAAACACTCATGGGAGAGGACTCCAGAGCTGCTGCAGACAGCGGCAGGAAGGATGCGTGAGTGTGTTCCAAGGGAGGAGGAGGAGGGCTTTGAGGGTGGCGCATGCCAATGTATCTTTAACTGCAATACATTTGTTAAAAATGTAAACATTAGCTATTTTTCAATAGTATCTTGTAAAAGCTGTTTTGATCCTTCTTATTGGATGCAGTTCAGCATTGCAAGGAGCATTGTCGTGAAAGCCACTGAGGCTTTTCAAGCACTGTTTCACTTGAATTCTCCTATTAAATGCTAACCCACCACTAGCAGCTCCTCCTAATGGGATGCTGATTGTCTGGGGGATTCAGTCTCAGGCGGAAACTCAAGACAAAGCCACAGGTGATGTCTAGAATATTCACTGCACTGGATGCTAAACAGTAGCAAACTTTAAAAATGTCCCAGTGAAGTAGTCTACATCATGGGATGAGATGTAAAGCAAGGCAGGAGTCCTCAACATCAAGCAGAAGACTTCAAAGAGTGCTGAGGTTCTGGGCCGCTTTGCTCCACACCCCATAGCCTGTGGTGTTCATGTTGCTTGGGCCCTTGCAGGGATTTGGGGAAGCCCAGTTCTGCTGTTTATCAGAGAATTGCCTCAGGGTCAGGGTGGAGGAGAAAGGCAGAGCAGAGAAGGCTCGCTTGGGCCAACATCCCATTATCTGGTTTTATTTTGACACAAGGGGGAGGGTTTGTGGGACAGCAGGCTGAAAAGTGCTATTGCAGGCCCCAAGCTCAGTTCTGCATAAACCCTGGGAGAGACTGAGCAGTCAGAGCTCTGGGTTCACAAGAGGCCCAGTGCAGCTAGCAGGGCCCATGGGACCCGGAGAGGGGAGAGGGCTGCTACAGTATAGGCCCTCTGTAGAGACTGCACCACGCCCCATGTGAAGCCTGGTATTTTCCTGGCAAACGTTGCTTATACTCCCACCTAGAGAGAGGAACTCAGGGAGGGCTGCACAGAAGTGCTGCCTGCCTCACTCGATTTCCAGCCTGCAGAGGCTGATCAAGAACTTTGGGGTTCGGAATGCTTCCTCTGAGCTCTGGGTGGCAGTGGGGGGGGGGGGCACTGCTCCTGCTTCTCTAGAAAGCCCTGTGCTATGGTTTAGCTCTCAACATCCCCCAGAGTCACGTGAATGGGTCACGGAGATGCCATTCTCATTAGTGGACTCATCTGCTGATAACTCAGTAGCTTTGGCTGTTAGGCAGGCCTTCATCAGAGAGGGATCCCTGGGCACATGGCCTGGAAGAGTGTATTCTTGCCCCTGGGGTCCCTCTCTGACTGTGTCTGTGTCTCTGTCTGTCTGTCTCTGTCTGTCTCTCTCTCTCCTTGCTGCCGTGAAGTGACCAGCTGTTCTCCACCAGGCCCTTGCACCATGCTTTCCGTGGTGGAGGTAATTAAGCAGCTAAATGCTTTGAAACCATGAGCCAAAATAAATCCCCCTTTAGGTTGTGGCTGTTCAGTATTTTGTAGTGTGCATGCAGGTACACACCGGAGAGACAGGCAGAGATTGGAACTATTTTAAGGAATTGGCTCACACAGGTGGGGGTTGGGAGCCAAAGTCTGCAGGGACAGTACAGATCCTCACCAAAGGAGAAACCAGCAGGAACACCATGCAGACTTTATTTTTCAAATGTACATTTATTTATTTTGCTTACAGGACTTCCCTTTGATGGCGCTGTGTCCTTTTTGCCTGGGAAATGCTGGGAGATGGTCATGAAGAGACAGTAGCTGATAGGGCCTCGTTTTTCTTTGACAACCTTACGTGGCACAAACAGATCTGGCAGCCTCTGTTGGTCTCCAATGTGGAGGGCCATGAAGGCCCTGATAGTCCTTATGTCTGAGAAACCTCTGGTCTGGATTGCAGCTTCTCCCATGAGTATCCCTAGGAGAGTGCTCTGGGTTCTATGCTCTGACTGTCAATTCTGGTTTACCTGGGCCAGTCCACCCCAGGGGCCAAGGTGTATTGAACACCTGCCTTACCACCTGCTGCCCCTGGGCAAATAGGTAGGTACTGAGACCCACAGTCCAGCAGGGCCTGGGCAGAGGGACCATTTAGAAGGCAGAGAGGACATGTGGGGATGACCCATGATGGCCTTACTCTGTTTGTTTCTGCCATCTCCTGCCAGATTTTTTTCTATACAGTTTATGAATTGTGCACTTCTACATATTGCAAATAAATCAAGTGGAAACTGAAATTTTAAAATGCAGCACAATTTAAAAGAGGTCCAAGCAAACAAAACACTTATAAATCTAACAAAATATATACAGGACCCTTATGCTGGAAATTATGAAATACTGATGACAGATTTAACAGAAAACCTATATATGAGAGGACACAAACTGTGTTCATGAGTTGGGGGACTATAAACTAAAAACATCATTTAACCTAAGTGGCTTTCTAGATTTAAAGTGGTTTTCTATCAAAATCTTAGCAAGTTTTTTTTTTTTACTTTTTTTTTGAGACAGGGTCTTGCTTTGTAGTTCAGGCTGGCTCTGAGCTCACTGTGTAGTCCAGGCAAGCCTCGATCTCAGCAATCCACCTGTCTCTGCCTCCCGAGTGCTGGGATTACAGACGCAAGCCACCACACCCGGCAGCAAGTTTTTTTGACATGCACATTTATTCTAAAACATCTGTGGGAGGCCTTGGCATTGCCGAATTGATAATTCTCAATGGAGAATGAAACAGGAGCAATCATCAGGTCTGTTATTAAGAGATGCTGCTTTGGACCGGAGATTTAGCTCAGTGGTTCTGGCGCCTGCCTCGCAAGCACAAGGTCCTGAGTTCGATCACCGGTAATCACATACAATGCTGGGCATGGTGACTCATGCCCACCAGCAATCAATACCACATACCACAGTGCCGGGTGTGGTGGCTCACGCCTGTAATCCCAGCACTTGGGAGGTAGAGGAAGGAGGATTGCTGTGAGCTCCAGGCTTCCCTGGGCTACATAGTGAGCTCAGGGTCAGCCTGAACTACAAAGTGAGACCCTGTCTCAAAAACAAACAAACAAACAAACAAAAGAGACGCTGCTTTGCCACAGTAGCCCAGGCAGTGTGGTGGTGGTAGGAGGAAGAACAAGTCAGTGGAGCAGAACAGAACACACAGGTCTGCAAAGACAGATCCACAGAGCTGTGCTCAGCACACTGCTAACTGAGAGGGGCCCACTCTGGCAGAGGCCTGACCTCCTTCGTAACAGCGCTAGAGCAACTGGTCATCTGTGGACAACAGCAAAATACAGTTTTGACCTACACCTGCAGTGTCATCAGAGGGATACATCACAGACTTGGAATGCAAAACCGTATTTTTAGGAAGGAAATGAACAGTTCTTAGATGTGGCCCCCAAAGCGTGACCCATGAGGAAACATGGATCCACTGGATCTGATCATAACTAAACACATCTACTCTGTGAAAGTTTTATTAAGAGAATAAAAAGACAAGCACAGAATGGGAAAAAAATAATTTGCAAGTCCGTCATATACAGGATTTGTATATAGATCATGTAACAACTTCTAAGACTCAACACTCCATTGACAGTGAGTGCAGGGCCAGTACGCTTATTTCACTGGAGTATGTACAGATGGTAAATAAGGACATGAAAAGCCATTCAACATTATCAGCATTTAAAAATGCTGATTGTTCTGGGTGTGGTGGCATGTATTCTCTTTATGTGTTCAAGAGGCTGAGGGAGGTGAATCATATGTTCAAGGCCAGCCTGGATTGTGCAGCAAGACCCTGTCTCAAAAACATAAATGACCCATATTCATAGCGGCTCAGTTTGTGATAGCCCAATCTTAGAAACAACCCAGATGCCCATCAACTGGAGACTGGATAAAGAAGATGTGTTTTTTTTATAAAATGGAGTATTATTCTGCCATAAGGAACAAGTTTGAGTCATTTATGTGCAAATGGACACACCCTGAGGACACGCTAATAAGTGAAATAAATAGGTCACAGATATGTAAATACTGTATCTTTTCTCTGTTTATCAGACAAAGGGCTATTATCTACAATATATAAAGAACCTATAGATATAAATGAGTTCTAGAATGTATGACAGATTTTATGAAATGAGAAATATTCAAAGGGAACGTTGTAGGGGAAAGTAATGAGGGCAAAGAATAAATATGATTTGGAAAGAAAAAGAAATTACATATATATAGGGGGTGGAGGTTGTAGGTGGGTCGGGATATGGATAAAAATGAGATTAACTCATGTCATATACTGGTACAAATTCCCCAATGTTGAGTGTGACTGTGAGCTGTATATAAAATGTACCAATAAAGAATTCAATTAAAAATATATAAATGAATAAATTCAATTAAAACTATCATGAAATAGTATGCACCTATCAGAATGGAGAAGTAAAATAAGATAATAATACCAAGTTCTGCTAAGGCTACAGAGAAATGATATTACTTACATAATGTGGGTGAAACATTTTTTTAAATTGGATTGTTTATTGGTACATTTTATATACATCTCACACTCACATACAACATTGGGGAATTTGTACCAGTATATGACACAAGTTAATTCTCATTTTTACTTGCATCCCTACCCTCCCACACCTTCCCCACCCCCTATATACATGCTCTTTTATTTTCTTTTAGAATCATATTTATTCCTTCCCCTCATTACATTCCCACACCAAATTTCCTTTGGAAATTTCCCATTCTACAAAACCTGTCATACTTTCTAGAGCTCATTTACATCTACAGGTGCTCATATCAAAGAAAAGATCTGATATTTTCATGTCTGTGATCTATTTATTTCACTTATTAGTGTGTCCTCCAGGTGTATCCATTTGCACATAAATGAATGAATCTTGCCATTCTTTATGGCAGAATAATACTCCATTTTTTAAAAACAACATCTTCTTTATCCAGTTTCCAGTTGATGGGCATTTGGGTTGTTTCCAAGATGAACTGAGCTGCTATGAACAAGGGTGTCTTTTCAATGTGATTTTTAAAATTCCTTTGGGTATATTCCTAGCATGGGGATAGCAGGGTCGAATGGGACCTCTAGTCCTAGTTTTCTGAGGAATCTCCACACCGATCTGCACAATGGTTGTACAAGTCTGCAATCCCACCAACAAGAGAAGGGTTCCTTTCTCCCTACAGCCTCGCCAGCATTTATTGCTGGTTGATTTTGCAATAGCAGCCATTCTTTGTGGAGTGAGATGAAATCTCAGTGTTGTTTTCATTTGCATCTCTCAAATAACCAGTAATGTTGAACATTTCTTCATATGTTTCTTGGCTCCTTTGACTTCTGCCTCTGAGAAGTGTCTGTTCATTTCAGATGCCCATTTTTGAATTGGGTCTTTAAACTTGGGGAGGCTGATTGTTTAAGTTCTTTATATATTGTAGATAATAACCCTTTGTCTGATAAACAGCTAGTAAAGATTTTTTCCCATGTTGTTGGTTGTCTTTTAGTGGTGCCAGTGACTTCTTTTGCTGTGCAGAAGCTTTTTAGTAGGATGAAATCCCCATTTGTTGATTCTTTCTGCTAGCTCTTGTGCTATAGAGGTTTTATTCATAAAGTCTCTGCCTAAGCCAATGTCTCCAAGAGTTTTACCTAACCTGTTTTCCAGTGGGCCTATTGTTTCTGTTTTAATATTTAAGTCTCTAATCCATTGTGAATTTAGTTTTGTACACTATGAAAGAGATAAGTCTAGCTTTAGTTTTTGGCAGGTTAAGGCCCAGTTTTTCTAGCACCATTTGTTAAAAAGGCTGTCATTCCTCCATTGAGGATGTTTGGCTCCTTTGTCAAAGATAAGGTGGCTTAGTTTATCTGGGGTTATTTCTGGATCTTCTAATCTATTCCACTGATCCTCGGGTCTGTTACTTTGCCAGTACCATGCAGTTTTTATCACAGTGGCTTTATAGTAGAGTTTTAAGTTCCCCAATACCCCCTGCCATGTCATGGTTGCTTAGAATTGCTTTTGCTATTCTAGGTTTCTTGTGGTTCCAGATGAATTTTTGTATTATTTTCTCTAGCTCTGTGAAGTATAGTATTGGAATTTCAATTGGAATTGCATTGAATCTGTATAATAGTTGTGGAAGTATAGCCATTTTGAAGATGTTGGTTCTCCCTACCCAGGAACAAGGGATATCTTTCCACTTTCTGATATCATTTTCTATCTCATTTTTCAGAGTCCTATAGTTTTCAGAGTAGAGGTCTTTCACCTCCTTTGTTAGACTGATTCCTAGATATTTTAATACTCCACTCTCACAAATTGACAGATCAACTGGACAAAGAATCAATAAGGAAATACTTGAGCTAAATCAAACTTTTGAGCAAATGGACTTAATAGATGCCTACAGAATATTTCACCCTACAAAGTCAGGAAATACATTCTTCTCAGCTGCTCATGAATTATTCTCCAAAATAGATCACATCCTAGTCCATAGAACAGGCTTAAGTAAATGCAAAGGAATTCAAGTTATCCCCTGCATACTATCAGATCATAGTGCCTTGAAACTGGAGCTGAATAGCAAAAGAAATTCCAAGATCCTCACAAACACATGGAAATTAAATAACACTCTGTTGGCCAACCAATGGGCCACAAAAGAAATTAAAGAAGAAATTAAACAGTTTCTACAACTAAATGACAACCCCAGTACAACATACAGGAACTTATGGGACCCAATGTGGGTGAAAATTTTAAGCCACTCTACAAATGTACAGCCATTCTACAAATAATTTACCAATTCCTTTTAAAATTTAAATGGACTTACTTGGCAGTTGCACCCTTGGGTATTTATGTCAGGAGAATGGAAACTTGTGTTCTTAAGAAAAACATGCACAATGTTTATAGCTTTGTTATAGAAAAATCTGGAGACACCCCAGATATCCGTTCTGATGATTAAAGAGTGGAGGAACCTCTGTATCATAGAATACTACTCAGCAATAAAAAGAAGACACTGCTGACAGCAGGCCATGAATTGGATGGATCTCAGTTAAGGGCTTGTCTCAAAGGTTACACACCACAGGATTCCACTTGTACAATATTTTTGAAATGATAAAACTGTGGGGTTGTAAAACAAACTGGCAGCTTTTGGAAGAGGGAGAACATGGCTGAGGCGTGGCATCCCTGTGAAGAACTGTGCTCTGTCTGGGCTGTGGGGAAGGCACATGAAACCACATCATGTAGAACTAAGTGTATGTACCACTGTGTGTGTGCGCACACGTGTATAGAACTGAGGGGACTTGAACAGGCCTGTTGACTGCATCCTATCAGTTAGCTGACTGTGCCATTATACTGGTAAAATGAAATTTCACCACTAAGGGAACGCTGGGGAAGCATGTATAGGAACTCTGTGTGTTGCTTCCTATCACTGCATGCCAATCTATAGTCACTGGCAAAACCACTTTTAACATTCAGTTTTCCCTGGGGAAAAACAGTCCCACATACCTGTACTGTCCATGTGGATGGTCTCAGTGGTCAGCAGTTCAAGAGCTTAAGTAGCCTCACTAGCTACTTTAAAAGAGGAAACTAGGGCAGAATGGCTGATCTAGGCAAGGAAATGACACAGTTCTAGTCCTGTGATTAGCCCTCTTCAAAGTCAGGGTAAGAGATGGGGCTTTTTCCTCCATCTGTGAGGAAACTGAGTTTCAGAAACATGTGTTGTGCAAGGTTATATATTTAGGCTATGGAACACCACTCTGGGTTGTTAATTACAGAAATGAAGCACAAGGTGGAATAATGGTATTTGTTCAGGGACTGAAATTCTGTGGGTCTCAGGTATAGCTTGAACCAGGTACAAAAACCATGTTACCTGGCTTCCAACTCAAATTGACCTTTTCTTTCTTTTGCATTTATTTCCTAGCTGGTTCTTCCCAACTAATGGTGAAGGTACTTTACATCCCACCAACCTAATAAGAGTCTCTCTTCAGTGCCTCCAGCAACATCTCAGACTGACTCCAGCAGCTATCTTGGCTACATGCTCATGAGCACAGGCAGTCCTCACTGGCTGGTCCGGGTCCCCTATGCACATTCAGTCTGAGTCACCTGGACCGAGTAGAGAAGACTAGTTCCACATAGGGAGGCCACACAAGCAGAAAACATGGCCACAGCATGTCACATGGACTCCATGAGGAAAGCTGAGGTCTTCCTGCAAGGGAGCCAGAGGGAGACGCACGGCTTTTCTTGGACATGGCCGCCCCTCCTGCTCACAGTCCCTCCTCCTGACTGTAAGAGCCAGTTTCCCATTGGTGGGACACAATGCCCAACCCCACAATTTAAGGAGGAAAGGTTTCTTTTGGCTCTTGGTTTTTAGAAGATTCAGCCCATGTCTGCTGGTCTCAAGGCAGAAATAGCATGGGGAAGGCATGGCGGTCAGGATCAGAGCAGTGAGGAGCAGGGGACAAGAATACAGCCTCTGTCAGACCTGTGAGCAGCTGCAGTCAGGCCCATCTCCTAACCACACATTGCACTCGGATCTGTTGATGAGGGTAGCATCTCGCTGATCCAGTCACCTTCCCAAAGCCTCACTCAGGCCAGACTTTGGGTGCACTTTGGATCTAAAGCATAGTGCGTGTCCCTGGCCGCATTTGCAGGGCCCAAGACAGTTCTGGTGGCTGGAACCCTAGGCTGCTCCAAGAAACCAGCCACCTCCTTCTCCCAAACACGCCAGAGACGCACCTGCTGCAAAACGTAATGAGAAACGGATGAGTTAATAAAGGCAAACAGCTCTGCCACCATGTCGATGGCACACGGCGTGGCTCAAGCCCCCTTACTGTTACCTGCACCTCCCGATGTTGCTCAGGCCACAGTGAGAGCCTCTTCCGAGCCCCTGGGCCTGCAGAGCTGGTGAGGAGCTCCAGGGAGCCCCCGCCTGTTCCTGCGCACCGTCCCTCATTCCCGGACTCCCACTCCCCAGCCTTTCCTACTCAGTCACTTCTTCCGCTGACATACTTAAAATTGTGAGGAACTGGTTCTTATCCAGCTAGCTAGTTAAGGCAATGGGCCTATTTTCCTTTCCTCACATGCATCTTGAAGGTAAAATAATGAGAACACACATTCCTCTCCCCCTCCCTGGACCCACTTTTCACGTTTTTGGCAGTTCTGAGCAGAGCCAGTGTGTGAAAATCAGAAGCTTGAGTGCTCTGTTGTTAACCCAAACCAGCCCGGGCAGTTTGCTGGTGAAGGGAGAGGGGCAGGTGAGGCAGTTGGTGCCGATCCTGCACCACCTGGTGTGGAATGAGCTTTCAAACAACAGCTTCTCATGTGTTGGGTTGCTAAGAGCAAAGGTGACCCCAGGTCGATAGGTCAAAGTGTTTCCTGAAAATGTGAGCTTTCAAAAGGGTCATTCCCCTCAGTCTCATGGAGTTACAGATGCTGCGAATTCCTGTGTTGAAATCCTGACCTCTTGGGCCACGGTGCTAGGAGGGGTCTTTGTGGGCGATTTGGTCGCACAGGTGTGTCCACCTGCACCTATTCTCAGACCACCCCCCTTCCAGAAATTCTTTATAGGCCACCAACCTGGAGCCTTGGACTCAGAGTTTGAAACAACAGACACTTCTGGGGTGGAAGCTGGGGACATCACTACTCTGAGCAGGCAGGACAGGCCTGCCATAGTGGGTGGTCCTGTCATGCTTGGAGCAACACCTACTGGAGTTGAGATGACCTTCAAGTGTCTTTCTCCCATAGCATGGTGTGGCCTCTTTGTGGGCAGGGACTATAGCCTTCTCACCCTTGTACCATGATGCTAGTACTGTGCACAGGACAAAGCAGGTTCTCAGTTAGATGTACTGAACTGAGGTAGGGCAGGTATTGAGGCCTCAGCTAATCAAGCAGAAGTGGCTCAGGTGTGACCCTTGGCACAGCTGTGGGCCCCACAAGAGGTGAGGGTTATATAAGAGGACTCTGCATCCTCTTTGGCTGTCAGGAGAGGCTCTCTGGAGCAGATCTATGGTGACTTGACTTCAGAGGGCTCTTGAAACCGCTTTATTGCTGTGAACCACGATAGGCTACTATGGGATCTCACTGTCCTTCGCCCCCAACCTCTGCTAAGTCCTCCATCCTCCAGAACCTGATGTCTCACTGATGACTCACTGATGCTGACTACAAAGCTGAGCTTCAAGCAGTTGTCCAGCCTTGCTACCCTCCACCCAGCAGTGCCACAAGTGTGAAGCCGCTCGATGAGTTCCAAGGGTCCAGAAGCAAATCTCTTCTCTTTGGCTGCTGCTGGTGTTTGCATATGAAAGGCCCCAAAGGCCCATGTGTTGAAGGCATGGTCTCCAGCCTGTAGCACTGTGGGGAGGTGGTGGAACCTTTAGGGGTGAGGCCTAGTAGAAAGGGGTGGACCTAATGGAAGGAAGTAAAGCTATTCAGAGTGGACCCTTGAAAGGACAGTAAGACTCCAGCCTCTTTCTGTTCCTCCTTATCAGCAGCTTTGCTCCCCCACATGCTTCCCACCATGTTGCTCTGACTGGTCATAAGCCCAAATGGCCATGGACTGAGCTCTCTAAAACTGAGAGCCAAAAATATACCTATTACAAACTGACTATCATGGCTGTTTTTGTCACAGTTATGGAAAGCTAGTGTGATCTCCAATTCATTCTGACCCAAAATGCAGGTTAACCCAGAAGAAACCACAAAACATACCCACAGTAGAAACAAACACAATCTCTCAGCTGCCAAGCATAGAAAGTACAAAGTCTGGGCCTCAAGCCGGGACTAAAAGCAAGGGGTGAGGCAGGGAAGTTATACCCACAATTCTGACAGCAAGTACAACCAACCTAAGAAGGATGCAAGAGATGAGCCATTTCTAGTTGCTGAAATGTACCGGTACCCCATGGTCCACCCTAAATGGAGGAAAGGCCAGTCATATTCTGCCCATCATAAAAACAACATAAAATGCCAACACTCTCAAGGGTTCTGCCTAATGTAAAAAGAACATAAGTAAAAAGAACACAGAATGCCAAGTTCAATTTCAGATAAGTAAATACAAGTAAACACAAGTACAAAGGAAAGGGAATGGAGAGAGGAGGGAAGATGGAGGGGAGGGGTCAAAAAAGAAAGAAGATATGTTCTATCCACTTACCAACTCCCTTCAATGAAGGTAATCATTATGAACTGCAAACATGAACTTATAAAATAAAAAATTTAAAAAGAAAGTAACAAATACATGGTACCTTGGTACCTGACTGCTTTGAAACACACCAACTTTAGTACTCAACACATTTTGTACATGTGAGCTAGAGTTGGTTTGTATTGATGCCTTGTGACTTGCTACTCTTTCCAGCCAACACAATTTGTTTGGAACTTGTCATTTCTGGTACTCTTGGGGCCTCCAAGAACTAAATAATGGTAAGTACAGAGGTATTATTGCATTTCCATTCTGGGTAAATAAGAAAGCATTGTTACTATATTTCATAGTTTTTGGAACATACTAAAAATTTTATACTAAAAGCTGCTTATTTTTCTGAAATATAAATCTAATTGGGAATCCTGGTCTTTCTTTGCTAACTTGATCTGCAAGGTGAAGGCCATTACTCAGTGTCCACAGTGGGGGCAGCAGTAGGTAGGAAGATGAGGGGCAGAGTGTGGTCTCCTAGGGTTGACCCGGGGGCCAGGTTTCATGGGACCCAACCAAGGCGGTTCCATAGATCAGGGAGACACCATCTGAAACAACACTTGGCCAGATCATTGTTCCTTCACTGCTCCCAGCCAGCAACTTTGGTCTTTTATCACAGGTCAGACACATGCCTCTGGGGCCAGTAAACCGGAGCACACGCGAGGGACAGGTCCCAGGTTATCCGGACACCCCAGCGTCGCCTGGTGACATGTGCTGCTCTGACCATCTGGGCTTTGTCAAGTGAAAGATATCCAGGATGTACGTGCAGCTCAGGTATGTGGCCGGAAGGCAGCCAGGTCTCAGAGGACTTTGACCTCGTCTCGGGAGGTCTGCTAGTTCTCTGGCTTGATAGGCAGAGTTATTCTAACTGGGTGCAGCACTGGAGTTTGGGGAGCCTGGAGGAATGGGAGGGGGCTAGTGGAGGGCATTCATGTCAAAGGCATCTAAGGAAGGGTAAACTGAGGGAGAGACAGGTATATTCAGTCAGTTAATATGACCCTAAAGAGACATCTTTAAAACGCCCAGCTAACCATCACCAAGGTGCACGGCTCATGGCGGGAGGTAACAAACCCGTGAGCAGGAAGGGTCAGGGTCTGTGCCAGGCAAGGGCCTTCAGGTCACCCATCCCCATACTACCCTATGAGGGAGGTCTCCTTTCCACCCTGTTTTACAGGGAAAGAAACTGAGGCATCAGGGGATTAATGCAACTGCCCAAAATTATGCCCTTAGCAGGGCTAGAATTCACATCTGACAGTCTGACTCCCAGAATCTTGGCAGAACCACACGACCTCAAATGATTTTTAAAATGCACAGTGCTGAATAAAAATAACACATTATAAAATGTACAGGATGCAGCTAGTATTTATCTAGCGTGCGATACTCTGAATGATTCTAGTCCACAGTGTATGAGGCAGGCCCATAGGAGCTGTCATGGTCAGAGAGTGTGGGGACTCCAGGGTCAGGACACAGACACAGGTCCAGCTTCAGAGCCTTCCTGCCTACCCACAAGCCCTCCCTGGGCACCCCAGGCCCTTCCAGGGGGCATGTGCACTGTGATGGGAGACAGTCCACGCCCCCCAAGTAATACACTTTGCTGGTGGCAATTCTGGGAATACCTCAGCTGGGAGAGCACATCTAAGATGCCTGAAATTCCAGCTGATTCCAAAGTCTGGCTCTGCTGACAGGCACAGGCCTTGGGCTCTGCCTGGGAGGTTTTCTTGCTCCCTGTCTTGGTGTGAGGAAGGAAAGGCTCCGGGTGAGGAGTCACATTCTCCGGGAGGCCAATGCAGTGCCAGCAGCAGCTGAGGGTCCGCTTCCCTCTTCCTTCCCGGAGGCACAGACCAGAGGTGCCCACAGGGTTTGGGGGTATGGAGGGACTATCCGGAGAAAGCACCAACCTGCGGTGAGACCTGAGTGGCAGACTTGAGCGGCAGCAGCAGGGAGCCCCGGTATTTTGCCCTTACAGTGCTCTGGATGTACAACCCACCCTCTCTGGGTTTGGGGGCAATTTTTGCTTTGTTTTGTAACCTGACTGTGGTTTGAGTTTCCAGCAAGGAGCAGGAATTATTATCACTGCAGCTAAGGTCAAAAGGTTTCTCTTCTACGACAACCCCAAAGTACAGGTAAAGAGCACAACAGAGGACAGAGGGTGGGAAACGGAGGGGACCTGGGGAAAGAGGGAGAGTATGGGAAGGAAAGGGATCAAAAATAACCAAAATTGGATGTATGTATGTTCTCCAAAATGAATGCAGCGATCTGTATTACAAATATACACTATTACAAACATAAATTAAAAAATGGAATTGTTTATGCACAGAAAAATGAACAAGGCTAAAAAAAAAAAAAAGACTGCTGGCTTTTAGAGCTTGCTCTTTTGGGCCGCTGGGAGGAAATCAAATCTTCCATTCTTCTCCCTGGAAAAAGAAGCAGCGGAAGTGAGCCTGATCGTGCTGTTGTTGGTGCAGAGCAAGAGGGAAACATGGAAATGCAAACTGGTGCGAGTAATGGGTGGTGTCACAGGGGAAGCGGCTCCCACCTGAGGCTCCACAGACCCTGGGAGAAGAGGGCCAGTGAGCCCCGAGGAGTGTGCGAGGCGGGTCGCTCGCAGCTGGGATGTGGTCTGGCTCACATCTGAGGAGCCTAGAGGACTGGGTGGCTGGGGACACCAAGCCCTCTGTTGTGTCTCTGTCTCCCAGTTGGCCAAATAGAAAAGAGCAACCAGAGTCCACGGGGATTCATGGAAGATCAGCTATGTACTGGGCAGCACACAGGGCTTCCCAGCCAGGCAAGCCCGGGTTCAGTCTGGGGAGTGCCGCCTTAGTCCCTCTGAGCTTCCGTTTCTCTGCCTAGAAAGTGGTGCTGCTAGCAGCTGCGCCTGAAGGTGTCAGGCCAAGCAGGACCACAGGCGGCCCAGCTGCGGGAACAGCTGCTGCTGTCATAGGTCCACCTGCCAGCAGCTCACCAGGGACCTCCACGGGGATGTCGCCACATGAGCTTCATGTGCCACTGGGAGGGACACGCCCCAGCCGATCCTGCAGTGTCCTTGCGTGGGACACCTGCTGTCTCCTGCTCTCAGGCCCCAGCGCTCCATCCCGGAAATACTTTTTAATTTTTACTTTTGTGAGTGTACGTTTGGATCTCAATGATCACACCCCTCACGGAGGGTTAGTGCGTGTACATGACACATTTTAATTCCTTTTATGTTTCTTTCTCCTCCGTTCCTTCTCCTCTCCCTCCATCTCGTGGTCCCCTTCCATTTGCAAAAGAACTATCTCCCTGTTTCCGATTATTTGTCATTTATTTTGCTCTTCAAATTGTTTATACTTTCTATTTTTCATATGAGAAAAAAGTTTGTGTTTATTTCATTTAATATTATGTTCTCAAGATATATCCGTTTTCCTACGAATTACTAACGTGTGCCCTTCTTCGTTGCTGAGTAGTACTCCATTGCCTACAAATGCCACATCTGTTACCTGCTTATCTGCTAATGGACACATCTGCTGCTTCCCAGATTTAGCCCTGAGGAGTTGTGCTGCTGTAAAGAGGATGTGCGTGGCTCACTGTGACATGTGTCCAACTCTTTTGGGGCGATAGCCAGAAGGGTTGGGTGGTCTGCTTCTTCTTGAGATCTCCTGGCCTCCGTGGTATAGGTCTTGCCCACCCTCTGCCCATTGCACAGCAGCAGTGTGGGTGGGTGGGCCCAGCCCCTTCCCTCATCCTCCTGATGCCACTAGCTCATGGGATGGAGGAACCCACAGATGTGAAACTGACATCAGTGAGACCAATGCACTGAATCTCCACTCCTCTCTTCCTCCCTGGAGGCATGGACCGGAGGTGCCTGTGGGCTTGGGGGCGAAGAGGGACTCTATGGAGGAAGGGCCAACATGTGCTGGGACTTGAATGGAAGAGGAATAGTCCAACCCAGCAGGTTGGTGTAGGACCAGTTGTCTTCATGTGGGGCAAGCCCAGGGCAGGACAGGGAGTGGGGAGTCTGGGGAGGAAGCGGGGGGCATGATGATCCGTGGTCCAGAGAAAGCCCTGATGGAGCCTCTGCAGAGTCTACCCTTCCTGGGGCTGGAGAACAGTTGGGTTGGGGCTCCTTGGTGCCTTCTGAGCCTCCCAAAAAGCCAGGCTGTGCAACTCGCTCTGCTTCTCGTGTGCACCCCAGTGACACCACAACGCGAACCCAGAAAGAACGAAAATAAGCAGCACTTTCAAGAAAGTCTGGATTCCTTCTCCACCAACAAAAGGGAATCACACAGCCTCTGGGTCTGGGAGGCTGTTCTTGTTCTGAGAGAAATGATGTCACCCCTCTGTCCACACAGTAAAGCCAAACCCTGGGGACCAGAGCAAGTTGCCTGCATCTGGTGGCAGCATCTCTAAAAAGTGATTAAATTAAAACAAGGTCTGTAGAATGAACGCTCATCCAGTCAGGCTGGCCTTGTGACTAGGGGAAGTAGACACAGAACGTGCATGCGGAGGGCTGTGACAACATGGAGACAGTGAGAGGCTCCCAGTGACACCAGACGTGGACCACCAGATTATCAGAAAATAAAGGAGTGTGTTGCCAAGGTTGCCAGGTGGTGTCCTGGAGTCCTGGCCACCCCAGCCGGACACAGTGCCGGTTCCCAGTCCAGACACTGTGGCCTGACTCTCCTCCTGGGAGTACCTCACTGTCCCCTGCCAGTCACCTGGTAGTGCAGTGACACTCATAAGGCACAGAGGGTGCCATGCTGGGACCTGGGAGGGCTTAACCCCAGGGACTGACCACCAGGAAGCCAGGTAGAAGGGCCGCAGATGGGCCCAGCTGCCACTGTAACAGGTACAGCTGTGGACACAGCGCCCTCCTGGGACCTGGCCAGCTACCAACACTGTGGTCTCTTCAGAGGATGTGTATGGCAGGCCACGAGAGAGGCCCAACTTTGCCAAGTTTTCTCAAGCCTGAAACAAGATCTTTTTCCTGCACCAGGTTGGCAGACTGAGGTCTACACAACCTTCACCACTCTGGAAGAGGCGAGGGCCCCTCAACCTGGAAAGAGAGTCAGGCTCAGGCATGAGGTGAGGTTTCACGCCACTGCATTGGGAACAAATTAAGGTGGGCATGGTGGTGGCACACCCTGTCATCCAGCACTCTAGGAGGCTGAGTCAGGAGGGTTACAAATTCAAGTCCAGTTTGGGCAACTTAAGGATTTAAGGAGGTCTTGTCTCAAAAATTGGAGAAAAAAAGTTGAGGCCGCAGCTTAATCAGAGGGTTCTGAGCTTGACTCCCAGTACAGAGAGAGAGAGAGAGAGAGAGAGAGAGAGAGAGAGAGAGAGAGAGAGAGAGAGAGAGAGAGATCTAACTTAGACACCTAAATGTATTTTCACTTCATATTTACACTTCCCCTTTCCCTGTGTTGCACCAGAATTGGGTACATCACAAAGCAGAAGATGGGGTGCCCTGGGATCCTCAGCCCTAGCACTGACCGAGGGAGGCAGCCTCAGGAGAGCTCTACCCTCTACTCTGCTCTGGCCCTGAGGTTCACTTGTCCCCAGGCTCCCTCATCCCCTCAGAAATTCAGGCTTTCAGAAAAGTGCGAGCCAGGGGAGCAGGTTAAATTGGTGGGCCACCGGCTGGAAACGGAGGGAGAGGAAGCCAGAACAAAACACAAACACAGCCCTTAGCCATGCCCGCCGCACCTGCTGCTGTGCTCCGCTCCCAGCCCCGGTCCTGGGCCAAAGAGCCCAGAACCCAGCTTCAGCTCTGCAGTTGTGCGGCTCCCCTCAAGGCCTCTGGGTCAAAGCTCTCTGGGAGCAGGAACCCATCTTCAGGGCGATTGTTTACCGGAAGCCACTGTGCTCGGAAGTTTCGTATCAGTCATCTCTACTTGTAAGCACTGAAGACTGGCACATTGTCATCTCTTAACAGACAGAAGGTGGAGGCGCAAGACTCTGGCTCAGGACTCATGGGCCGGGAGCTGCAGAAATGGGATTTGAACCCCGAACTGTACGTTGTTCATGGTGCCCCGTCCAGGCCCCTCTCAATGCCTGAATCCAATGCTCTGCAAACACAGCTCTGGATTTTGCTGTCACAGGGCCCCAGGAGAAGGGACATCCTCAGGGACAAGAGGCTTGATGCACTCCCAATAAAACCTACCAACTAGACTTCCTGAGGAGCCAGAAAGAGAAGCTTATTCACATACCTCCCAAGAGTCCTGTCTTCGTCATTTTCTTCTGTGACAGCTGAGTACAGCGGATTGGCATTTTGTAAAGAAAAGAGGTTCACTTGGCCTGAGCCCCGAAGTCTAAGAGCACCTTGCAGACACGGCCACGTCTGATGGAGACCTTCCAGCTGCTTCAGGACAGCAGCAACACCACATATCAAGTTAGAGCTCAGGTCTCTCTCTCCTAAAGCCACCAGTGCTGTCACGGGGCCTCTGCCCTGTGCCCACAGCTGAGTCACCACCCAAAGGCTCCTCCTCCAGCTGCCACCAACATAGGAATTCAGGGCTTAAATTTCCATGTGAGTTTTAGAGACAGCGACCGTATGGAGCAGCTACCATAGCATCTAGTTTCCCAGGGCAGCCTTTTCTCATCTCCTGTGCAAAGGCACCAACACTTGCTCCAGGCTGCGATGTGGTTGGAGGGAAATGAACTCTGTTTCCCCCGAACCTTCTGGGGCTTGGTGGAGAGTTCCCAAGGCTGGGATGGGCCTCTGTCGTTCTGTTACAATCACCTCCCTGGCAGGATATGTTTTAGAGAAACATCTTCAGACAGGAGCTCGTGGCTGCCGACCTGGAGCACTCTTTATAGTGCCACGCAGCCTGGCAGGGGCAGGCAGTCAGTGAGTGTGTGAGTGTGTGACTGTGCGCATGCCTGTCAGCCCCACGGCCTGGCTCCCCGGCAATACGCTGACCCATCCATGGGGCCACGTTTAGACCCAGAATCTCCATGCTGACGAGAAAGCCCGCGAGTTCAAGGGCTTTAAGCACACTATCTATCTCAAGCCCCTCACCTTTGTTTCCTCTGCGGCTCTCCTCTCTGAAGTCATTAACACTCATCAGGCGTGTTGCACAGAGAAGAAAAGGAGGCCAAGGATTAAAAAGAACAAGAAAAACCCACCTCTGGGGGAAGCGCAAGTGTTGCGAAAAGCAATTTTGAACCTGATGAGATTTCTAACCGGGGAGCCTGATTTGCATAGGGACGGCTGCCGCTGTTGCCGATTTAAGAACTGCTGGCCAGCACCAGCCACGGGCCACCATGTGAGCCTTTCACTGCATGAGCGGAGCTCACAGAGGTCTGCAGTGAGAGGGTAATTCCATCCCTGAAGCCGGGTTCCGTACGCCACTGTGAGCATCCTCAGCGCCCACAGGCCTGCAGTGGGGCCGCGGTGGCCTCTGTTCTTGCCTCCAGGGCTACTCTGTGCTGGTGACAGGGGTGCCCAGGGTTCCCAGGTATACAGACATCATCTCACACTCTTGTCGGAAAGGAAAGCCAGGCAGGGGGAGAGAAAAGGCCAGGTTAGTGTGCCATCTGCTAATGGCCCTTGCCTGGGCTCCATTTCCCTGGGAAGCAGAGGCTTTGTGTTTCACACCCGTCTCCAGACTACCGGATGCTTCACTGGAGTCGCAGCTGTAGTGAGCCAGCGCTGGGACGGGTTGGCTACCACAGCAAGGCTCCTAATTTCTGAAAGCTTCTGCAATGAGAAGCACTTGCCAGTTATGGATTGTGACACCGATGAAAAAAGCAATAACCCGTATTTAAAAGATACAGGCTCCACACCTGAATCTAAGCATTTCCGGTAGTGGGAGTAAATGGAAACTCAGACAATACTAGAGTTAAAATGTAACAGAGATAATTTGATGCAACTTTTCAGATGCAAAAAATCTGGAAAATTATGTGAAATACTTACAGTAGCCCAATTTATTGGTATCAAGCCAAGAATTAGCCTGCATTTCCAAATAATCCAAATATCTCTATTCCACCTCACTCTGCAGAGGTCTTTGAGAAGAGGTCCTCTCACTGCGTGCAGGTTTCTTGCAATACCTATGCACAATTCCAATGGCATCAAACGAAGCTCTACTATATCTGGGTTGACCTAGCTAAAATTGAGATACTCCTGCTAAAGCCTACCAACTAAACTTGTAAAATAATTATTATTATTCTTCCTTAGCATTTACTTAGTGGGCTTTGGGAAGATGGCTTGGGCAGCCAACATTTCTTAAAATTGCTGTCCAGGGAAAGATGAATTTATGATTTCTTTTTCTCTCAACAAATGTTCCTATAATAGGCAGTGACCTTTAAATCATTCCAGGGATGATGCCTTTCTAAAAGTAGCTGCTACATTCTTTAAACATTTGCATTAACTGACTGGGGAAGTGAAAAGCTTGACAGTTCTGTGGGGAGGATGCGCTGGGGCAGGGACTAAGCCATGGTGGAGGATGCATCCAGCCGCAGAGTAAGGGACCCAGGGTGCTAGAGACATAGGCAGCAGTAGAGCAGAGGAATCTGAGACCCAAGAGTGGAGCTGGGCAGAGCCTGAGAGGGCTGTGACCTTGGTGTCTAGAGAGGCACTAGTCAAATGGTAGAGTGTCTTCTCCCAGGTTCATGTGAAGAAATACCTTTTCAGTCCAGGCATCACTCTTTCTTTGCTTTGCATGCTGGGCATTTTGTATTTCTACTGAGGTGGTCCAACCTGATGCATCTAAACCCTCAGACTACTTCCCTCTGACTTCTGGCCTCACTGCCCATCACAACTGCCCTGACAGGGGCAGCAGTACAGGCGAACCCAGTGGAGACTTTTCAAGAGCCCTTGGGGTGCCCAGTCATTCTGGAGCACCTGGCTCTCTTGCTTCTGGGAGAACCGTTCCCAGTGCTTATACTGTTGTGCTCTTCCCTCACTGCTCAGCAGCTTACCTGCTGGGGATCCTAGGGCTTGGTCTTGAGCTAGCTTCTTTGCTCACACTTCTCTTGCTTTCATAGAGAAGTGAGTGCCCTGCCCAGAAATACAAAGAGCCTTGGGAAGTACAAGTAAGAGGACACCTTCCCACCCAGAGAAGGGCAATATCCAGGGCCAGCAAAGGCTCTTTTACCCCTCTGGGAGCACTGACAGGGACCATAGGATCCCCAGCAGGTCCAGAGACACTCATACACCAAGCTCTCTGAAAATAAGCTACAGCCCATGAAAATAAGGCTAAGACACATACACTAAATCTGAACAGAGCAACAGACTGCTAATACAAAAGATTTACTTAGGAATCAGGCACAATGGCCACAACACAATTAAGAATCACTTCTCTTACCAAGGATGACCCAAAACACAACTCAAGTGAACAAAGAGAAACAACTGATCCCAGTTCTGAGTGGATCAGGTGGTGGGATTATTCAAGATTTTAAAGTAGTCATCATCAACACTTTGATGATCTATTGCAAATTCTTTTAGCTGAACAAAATGTGAACTATCTGACCAAAGGAAGAATAGAGTGAAAATACATATCAAAAAAATAAAATGACATGTGAAGAAAATCCATACTATGTAAGTGCAGTAGGAGAATGGAGATGACAGAGGATATTATCAGTGAATTTGGGGAAACACACAACAGAATCCAGCCAGTCTGAAAAACAGAGAGAAAAGAGGAACAGCCTTGGAAGGTTGTGGGACAATAGGAAAAGGGTCAACATTCACATAACTGGAATTCTAGATGGAGAAGAGAAAGAAGGCAGAGCTGAAAGGGCACCTGGAAATACAATGAATGAAGTGGCTTCGGTTTGGCAAAAGACACAAACCTGCATATCCATGAATCTGTGTAGATGCCAATAGTATAAATCCAAAGTAATCAACACCCAAAATACTGTAATTTAAATTCTGAAAACTAACATCAAAGAGAAAAATCTTGAAATCAGCAAGAGAATCCACATATTAGGTAGAGGGGACACCAATCTGAATGACGGCAAATTTCTCACAGGAAGTCATAGGCAGAAGGAAATGGCACAATATTTTCAAGAGCGAAGAGAGAACTACCTATCACAAACTCTGTATTTGGCAAAACTATCCATAAGGTATGGAAAAAAAATAAAGAAATATTCTCAGATAAAGGGAAGCTGAAATAATTTGTTGCTAGGAGACCTACCCTGCTACAGATTGAAAGACTGGTCAAGTAAGGTCTTCAAACAGAAAGGAAATGATAGAAGTAGGAATCATACAGGGAAGGAAAAAGGGATGATGAAAGAGCAGACGCATGAATATCTGAGTGTATTAGTTAGGGTTCTTTAGAGGAACACAATAGATGTACAACTATGCAAGGGGATTTATTAGATAGGATTAATTAGGAGATCATAAGCAGGAGAATCCACCATGACCATGTGCACACTGGAGAGCTAGAAGATCCAGAAACTGCTCGGCTCAGAAGATAGAAGCTGCAGGATAAGAGGGGTCGAGGATATAGTCCAAGGTCAAATCTTGGAAGCTCAGTGTACAGTCCCGAGTGTGGGTCTACACTGGGAGCTGAAGAAACTGGATACTGATGTCCAGTAGCAGGGTGAAGACCGCAGCTCTTCCAAACAGGCACACGTCCTTCTTCTCCTTTTTATTCCACACAGGCTGCAGCTTATTGGTTGGTGCCACTGACAATTGGGCTGGGTCCTCTCCCTCTCAGTTTGTGGGCCTAGGTGTCAGTCATCCACAGACATAACCTGAGTTACATCTTACTAATCTGGTAGGCCAGCAATGGCGAACCTTTTAGAGCTTCCAATGCTAACACACAGCTGGCCACAGCACACATGCTACAGGTTTGCCATCACTGTGTTAAGCAGTTCTTTTTCTTTTTCTTTTTCTTTTTTTTTTTTTTTTTTTTTTTTTTTTTTTTTTTTTTTTTTTTTTTTTTTTGAGACAGGGTCTCGCTTTGTAGTTCAGGCTGGCCCTGAGCTCACTATGTAGCCCAGGCAAGCCGATGCGAACTCAGCAATCCTCCTGTCTCGGCCTCCTGAGTGCTGGGATTACAGGCATGAGCCACCACCAGTGGCACTGTGGTATGTGGTATTGATGGCTGGTGGGCGTGAGTCACCATGCCCAGCATTCTATGTAGTTACCGGGATTGAACTCAGGACCTTGGGCTTGCAAGGCAGGCGCCAGAACCACTGAGCTAAATCTCTGGCCCTGTTAAGCAGTTGTTAATCCACTCAAATTAATACATCATGATTAACAGTCACAATAGACCATCCTTTTCTTCATAAGCTTTATAAATCATAATTGATGACTGAAACAACTATGGAAACCTCTGCTACTCAACACAAGGTCATATAAAACTGAGATGGGCAAAGAAACCTAAATGGAACAGAAGTTTTCTTACCTGAGTTGAAGGTGTAATATTGATATGAGTACTGTTATAGGTCACATGTGCGTACAGACACTCCGTGTTTAACTATAGAGCCCATTTCCTGTGACTGGGTTGGTAAGTGACTTGGGTGTTAAATGAGAGATTGTATATAGCATTACATTGCAATATTCAGAAAAAGAAGTGGTCAAAGGAAACTCCAACTTGATGACTTTGCCTTTAGTCGCACAATTCCTACACGGAATACTGTAATGTTTAACACCATAAAACTATAGTGTTGCTTTGTACAGTGCAATCAACAAAAATTACAGAACTGTACAGTGAAAGCAAGCATCTCAAAGCTGCACTGCCACTCACATTCAGGTACAAATGTGTATCGTAAATCCTAACAGTAGCCTCAGTTTTTAAGTCCAAACAGTCATTAAACAGGTAGGTTGTTAAATGAGGAATATCCATATTATGTTACTCCAAATAACCCTACAAAAACTGTATAAAGAGCCTTACTCAAGAAGATGTTAAATGAATCAAGATGGAATCTTACTGTTGCTCAAGTAACCCTCAAGAGGACGACACTGGGAAACAAAAGATACAAAATAATAAAAACGGTGATGCAACCACTAGCATCAATAATGGTCTGAAATACAGATAGAAACTAGAGTTGGAAGCTGGACTTTAAGAAGTGACCCAACCATATGTACTGTAACAGAAAGCATCTTAAAGCTGCACTGCCACTCACATTCAGGTACAAATGTGGATCATAAATCCTAACAGTAGCCTCAGTTTTAAGTTCAAACAGTCATTAAACAGGTAGGTTGTTAAATGAGGAATATCCATATTATATCCCTTATGTATCTATATTCTGCAAAGAATTCACCTTAACTTCAGTGACAAAGGTAGGTTAGAAGTCAAAAATTGGAAAAATATTCTCATACCAGAGAAAAGATATGGTATTTACATGTCTGTGACCTATTTATTTCACTTATTAGTGTGTCCTCAAGGTGTCTCCATTTGAGTACAAATTATTCAAACTTGTCATTCTTTATGGCAGAGTAATACTCCATTTACCTTGAGGACACACTAATAAGTGAAATAAACAGATCACAGATATGTAAATACCATATCTTTTCTCTGGTATGAGAACCTGTAGATGTAGGTGAGTTCTAGAATGTGTGATAGATTTTGTGAAATAGGAAATATTCAAAGGGAAAGTGGTAGGAGAAAGCAATGAGGGAAAGGAGTAAATACAATTTAAAAAGAAAAAGAAAGCACATGTATATAGTAGGTAGGAGGTTGTAGGGGGGTAGGGATATGGGTAAAAATGAGAATTAACTCATGTCATATACTGGTACAAATTCTCCAGTGTTGAGTGTGATTGTGAGCTGTATATAAAATGTACCAATAAAGAGTTCAATTTGAAAAAAATTGGAAAAGGTAAGCCATGAACACATTTCAATTAGAAAGTGGGACTAGTTATTTTAGAATCTGAAAAAAATAGATTTTGGAGCAAAGAAAATGCTAGGGATGAAAAGGGAGAGTATATAAATAAAGAGATAAAAGCTTTAAGATGAAATAATAACCCTAAAAGAGACTGTACCCGTAAACATACCTCAGAATGTACATGGTAATGAAGGAAAGCTGATGGCAGGATATAAAAATCTGCAAGGAAGGCAGCTATGCTCACCACTATACCACCAACGCCGCACGGAGGGTTAGCTCAGTGATTCCAGCACCTGCCTCGTAAGCGCAAGGTCCTGAGTTCGATCCCCGGTTACCACATATAATGCTGGGCGTGGAGACACGCCCACCAACAATCAACACTGCATACCACAATGCCGGACGTGGTGGCTCACGCCTGT